>CABHPH010146220.1:0-49857 GCA_902168325.1 Peromyscus nudipes
TTTGCTTTCAAATACAACCCAGGACCACCTGCCCAGGGATGGCACACCCACACCAATCGTTAATAAAGAAAATGTCTCACAGATGTGAACCAACCTAATAGGGACATTTCCTCGGTTGAGGATCTCTCTTCCCAGTGACTTGAGCTTGTGGTTGACAGGTTGACAAAGAACTAACTAGCGCACTGGGTAAAGGCACTGGCCACCAAGCCCACCAGCCCGAATTTGAACCCCAGAACCCACATGGTGAAAGGAGAGAAACGGCTCCTATAAGTTGTTATTTAGTCTCCGCATGTACACCATGGCATACATATGCACCCACTCACGAATAAATAAATGTAATTAAAAATATTTACAGTAAAGCCTTCTGGGACCAGGACATGAGCTTGCATTCAGAGCAGAAGGGAGGAAAAGCCAGAGAGCATGTGTCTTCCTCGGACTCGTGACTGGTGTTTTCATCTACGGGCAGGGTCATAAAGATAGTCAGAGCCATGCTTGCTCGGCTTGCTGCTGCTTATGTTTGCTCTGATCGTTAACTTATCTTTCTACTTTCAAATAAAAATGATAAGGCATTGATTAAATCCAGATAATAAGTATGCCGTGTTACTTCAAATACCTAGAATACAAGCAGTGAGCTCCTGGCCACCCAAAGTCTTTCCTCAGACACTGAGGCTCAGAGAGTGCTATGGGAATTTTTCCTTTCCCCAGAGTCAGGCCCTCAATGCAGACCTCATGAGTATGTTTATCACACACCCTTAGACTTGACTGAGGATTAAGTCATCTTTTAAGACTCTGCATGGTAATGTATTTGTGTGTCTATCGCCCATGGGCAAGCTGGAGTTAGATAGGGGCTAGAAGGGAGTTGTCTGGTCCCCATAAAGCCTCCCTGTTCTTCTCCATGAATACATCATTAACAGAGGTCAACAACAGTCTGATTGGTCTTAGATATGAAGTAGTTTGATGTTTTGGGAGGGTCAGTTCTTGTAGCCAACAAGGAACCTTATTCCTTTTTGATTTTTCACTTTTAGGGTAATTCTGGCTTTCCTGGGTTTGCTGGAACTCCAGGTGACCAAGGCCCACCAGGAAAAATGGTAACAAGTACCCTTTCTTTTTTAATTTTCAACCTTGTGCCAAGATGAGTAAGGGTTTGATAAGCAGCCTCAATGAAGAAGAAATAAACACCTTAGACATTGAACAGGGTCAAGGGCACAGGCAAACTGCTCAGAGAATACTAACTTCAAACCCTACACAGAGTGTTACATATGTAGATTTTTTTCTTTGAATATAGAGATAATCTCAGTAGCTAGAGCTTTATGGATCTTCTTAAATACATGAGCCAAGATGTAAAGCTTAGGGAGAATGTGCTTACTAATGCAAACACGATGACCAACACGAAAAACCAGAAGGAAATCTTAATGAAATATTCCAACCCTGCAACCTTTATTTAGACAGAGTTTCTCTGTGTAGCCCTGGCTGTCCTGGAACTCACTCTGTAGACCAGGCTGGCCTTGAACTCACAGAGATCCTCCTGCCTCTGCCTCCTGAGTACTGGGATTAAAGGCGTGTATAGCTGGAGTTTTCTCCAGTCCCGCTCAGACCCGCAGCCACTCAGACCCAAATAAACACACAGACGTTTATATTATTTAAACTGTTTGGCCTAATGACTCAGGCTTCTTGCTATCTAGTTCTTATATCTTAAATTAACCCATTTCTATTAATCTATAAGTTGCCATGTGACTTGTGGCTTACTGGTACCTTGCATCTTGCTTCTCATGGCTGCGGCAGCTGGCAGCATCTCCTGACTCAGTCTTCCACCTCCCAGAATTCTCCTTTCTCCTTCTCCTGCCTACACTATACTTCCTGCCTAGCTACTGGCCAATCAGTGTTTTATTTATTAATCAATCAATCAGAGCAACACATTCACAGCATTCCCAGCAGGCGTGTGCCACCACCACCAACCCAACCATACAACGCTAACTGAAGTGATAATGTTGTAGGACTAGAAGAATTTTTAGAATTCCCTGGGACATGGAAAGACACTGAGGCTCTGCCCTATGCCCTGTTTTAGAGACTGGCATAATATAGTTTGCTTCTTTGTTGCTGTGAGAAAACATTGACCAAAAGCAAGTTGGGGAGGAATGAGTTTATTCAGCTTACAGGTTACAGTGTATCATTGAGGGAAGTCAAAGCAGGGACTCAAGGAAGGAAGGAGCTTGATGGCCAGGACTGAAGCCGACTACAGAGGACAGCTGCTTACTGGTTTGTCCCCTACCTGGAATGGTGGTCCATTTATTTAGGGGTGGTACTACCCACAGTTGGCTGGGACCTTTTATATCAGCGGGCAATCAAGAAAATGCCTCATAGGCATGTCCGTAGGCCAGGCTGAGACAATTCTTCAGTTGAGATTAATTCTTCCAAGGTATGTCTAGGATTGTATCAAGTTGATGGAAAGTAACCAGTGCACAGGGCTGTCATTCTGTGAGGGATAGTGTATTCATCAGTCAGGGGTGGAAGAAGGACATGCTGGGCTCACCGGAGCTCAGGATTTTTACTGGAGAACAACTAAGTCAGAAAACCAAACGTCGCAGAGGTAGTTCATGGCCATTTGATGGTGCATTTTGAAATGCAGATTGAGTGGGTTTCAGTACAGTGACTTGTCTAAGGCTATAAGTTACTGCCTTGTAGAGTCTAAACAAAGACTTTCTAGACTCGCAGAGGGGCTGGAGCCAGACAGCTAAAGTTGGAAGGCTTCAGGGAGGATTTCTTTACTATGAGGGTCGAGTCAGGGTACAGATGAGAGGCCTGAAGAGCAGGAACAGGGGGATACCAGGATGTACTTTGGAATAGCTTGTGGTAGGATCTTGGATGACCAGTTTTTGAATTTGAACTTGAACTATGGACTGGTCTCAAAACTACCTGGTCTTCCACGAGTCTGTGTCCCATCTACCCAGGCTTCCTGGACTCTGAGGTCTGGGAAGTACTACTCAGGCACTCTGTCCTCCGTACTGGGCTGGGCAAAACTCCAGGGCCAGGAGAGAAGGGCAGTGTGTGTGCCGTACTGAACACTCAGTGTCTCCAGTTGGTCGTGGAGAAGAAAGTGCGGGGAATTAGAATGTTGCATTTTGAACCTTGTTTCTGTTCTTTCCAGGGCATCAAGGGTTCAAAAGGTTTGGCGGATAGGACGGTAGGTGAAGACTCTTGATTCAAAAATTCACTCTTTTCACAACATAAATCTTTCTAAAGCCACAAAGTGAGGTTTGTTAATCTTAAAGCTTCTTTCTTTTAATAAATCCTGTTGATACTGTAAGTTTACAGAGTTTTCCCAGAAATGCCACTGTAAAAATAGTAGAATAATATTTTAAACATTAAGTGACACAAAAGAAAACATTTGGAAGCTACCATCTTCCTGCAGTGTGTTCTTTTATAATGTTAAAAATAGTGCTTATAAAGCTATACATTTTTAATAAACCAGTTCACAGAATAGTTATAGCTCTTTGCGACTTATGGGACCCCTTAAAAACAACCTCAGAAATTATGACGAGTGCTTCTCTTCCAAGTACACACAGACTGTTATGTTAGGTAGGCATTGGAGGATGTGGAAACATCTGAAGAACAGGAAGTGATGGGGTCTGAGGTTGAGAGAAGAGCAGAGGAAGGGATAAGAGGAAAGAGGTAGAATTATGGGAGTGGGGGATGTAGGGGGCACCTGTCTTGGTAGTCCTTCTAAAGAAGTGTTCTAGCAAATGCTGCTATAAAAATGCATACCCTGGCAGCAGTCCCCAGAATTCTCTGCTGAGGTCCCTGGATTTCAACTTCAAAATCAGGTTTGATCCCATCGATTTGTGAGGCAGATTACAAAGTAAAGGATTATCCCTCGCCTATCTCAACACACTATTTAAAATTCTTTAAATGTTTTAAATTAGCTACTGGATCTAGAAATAGAATTGTGAGATGGTGTCCTCAGTTCTAACAATTTTGTGGTTTTCTGTTACATATGTAAATGCTTCAGATAGGTCCTGATAACGTGCACACGGCATTTCAAGTCACGCCAGTGAAATCTGCTTCACATTAAATGCTTATTTCCTTTCTGTCTTTCCCCATCTCTCTACAGCCTTGTGAAATTGTTGATTTCATTCGGGAAAGCTGCCGTAAGTTGTTTGGGAGACACTCAGATGGAGCCGGTGGGGTGGATGGGCGGGGATCAAGGACTAAGGGCATGAGCCACTAAGGATTTGACTGAGGCTTGGGAAGTTGCTTGTCCATCATAAAAAGATCTTCTAAATGGACAGATTGGATCCAATCTCCCATTCAATAAGTCATTTTTCCCTCAATGGGCTCCAAGATGAAGTATTTGAAAGGCATACCACCTCAATAATGAAGAAAAACTCCACCCTATAAGGCTGGGTCCCCCAAAGTATAACCACACGCACACACCTGTGTGCCTGCATTCTGGTGCATGAAACAGAGCATGGGAAGTGCTGTTCTTTTTATTTCAACAGGCAGGATCCATGATGGTGTTTTGGGAGAGGAATATGCCCCACTTGATTGGGACTTCCATTGCAGAAATGGAACTAGGAACCACTAGGTCTCAGGTCCTGCTTTGTCATGTAACTAGTTGACACTTATGCACTCTCTTTACAAAACATCGTGGGTACTTACAGCTACAGAGAGCATGCTCCTCCCCTTACTGTGATAGGGAGAGTACTTAGAAATTTGGGTTTTCTCTACAACTGCCTTCTTGCTCAGCCTCCTGGCTTCTGCCCACTCCCTGCTGCTGTTCAGGGAGATTGCGGGATCCATTTCCATCAAAGTCATACAGAGTAATACTATCACCTTGGACAGAAAGGAAGAACATCTGTACAGAAAGTTAAAACCCCTTTTCATTGAGGACTTCCACAGGGTCAAAAGCAAATAGAAAAGCGAGAAAAAAAATTTGAGATAGAAGCAAGACTTCAGGAGAGGGCCCAGTGTGCTTGCTAGGTCGTGTCAAGATAAAAATTGCTGCTGCAAATCATCTTTATCTATAAACATGGACATGTTTGGAAAGCTAAATCTAAATATTTAAAAAGAAACTTTTGAATTGTAACTAGGCAAAGGACTTGAAAGGGAAGTCAGAGAAGAAAAACTTAACAATGCACCTGTGGGAATAGTGACCCTCAGTGGAAATTAAAGACCATTAGTTAAAACTATGATAATGCTCTTTTTTTGTTCTCAAACTGGAAGCATATACATAATTGCTATATATTCAAACATATATATATGCATATTTATTTATATAGTTTTGGTCTTCAGAGATAGGGTCTTGCTAACTAGCCCTCTCTGGCCTAGAACTCCTCATGTATAATGCTTTGGCTTCAAACTTGTAATCCTCCTGCACTAACTTGTAATCCTCCTCCCAAGAGCTAGGAATACAAGCTTGTACCACCAGGCCTAGGCTTCAAATTGGAAATACTTTGCCAAACACCCTAATTGTCGTGCTAGAAACCCCATCCAATGACTGAGGGAACTGGATGCAGATATCCACGGTCAGGCCCCTGGTGGAGCTCCAGGAGTCCAATTGGCAAGAAGGAGGAGGGTTTATGACAGCAAGAGTTGTTGGGACCAGGGATGGATGGAATACAGGGACAAGTGGCCAAACGAATGGAAACACATGAACTGTGAACCAATGGCTGAGGGGCCCCCAACTGGATCAGGCCCTCTGAATGAGTGAGACAGTTGATTGGCTTGATCTGTTTGGGAGGCATCCAGGCAGTTGGACCGGGTCCTGTGCTCAGTGCATGAATTGGCTGTTTGAAACCTGGGGCTTAGCAGAGACACTTGGCTCAGCCTGGGAGGAGGGGACTAGACCTGCCTGGACTGAGTCCACCAGGTTAATCTCAATCCTCAGGGGAGTCTTTGCCCTGGAGGAGATGGAAATGGGGGGTGGGTCAGGGGCAGGGGGCGGGGCAGGAGGGGGGAGAACGGGGAAATCTATGGCTGATATGTAAAGTTGAATTATATTGTAAAATAAAATAAAATAAATTCAAAAAAAATCAAAATAATCCTGACCCCTAATTGGGGGAATGTATGAAAGCACACGTGACTTGTGGAACTACTAAAATGTTTTCTAAAGGGCAATTGGACCAGCCATATAAAAATCCTTAATTAAAGCGATAGACACAGACTGTAATTGGACAGTCACAAATACTTGTATGTGTATGCTCTTCCTGAGAGACATTGACTGAAGAAATCAAGGGACATAAACACAGTGGGGTATATGACAGCACTTGGCACTTACTGATAAAAAATGTCATACCAAGTGGAACGTGATTCAGAGTTAAACATACTTTAAGCTCCAAGTTTTATCAAATAAGATGAAAAGGTTTTTATGTATGGATACACAGATGGTGCACTAAGGACAATCTTAATTTTTTATGAGCATATGTTGCTCATATATATGCACATATATACTTTTATATAAGATATACATATACATTGTATATGATTTATATTTTATGACTATGTATATATGAGATACATGTAAAATACAGCTTCAGAATAGCTTAGTGTTTTAGTTGGATTTAATTTTAGTTGAAGGTAACCAAAGTCCTCATAACAGTGGGGAAATGTGTCTCTCAAGTCAAAGCTTGGACATGATAGGAGTCCTGGGAAGTGGGGCCTGTTCCAGGGGATGGAGTTTCTTTGTATCTGCTTCTCTGTCAGTGTGTGTGTGTGTGTGTGTGTGTGTGTGTGTGTGTGTGTGTATGTGTGTGTGTGCGTGTCTGTGTGTCTGTGTGTCTGTGTGTCTGTGTAGGTAGGTGTAGATGCTGTTTTTCCCAAGTTATCCCATGTCTGAGCAGTTAATCAAGCTTCAGTTATTGTTATCTGCATTTCAGCCAGCCTGGAGGGAAGGGAGAGCAGGGGCAAAGGGCAAAGGGCAAAGGGTACTCCTGCTTGTCTTTTAGCCGATCAAGTAATGGGCTTCATTAGGGTATAAAGATGCATTTGCAAAATCTTATTGTTTTCCTTATCCAATTAACCAGAATGTAGTAAGCCAGCTAGCTCCGGGAAAGTGCGTCCTGTGTTTCAGGCAGCCATGTACTCAGGTGGAAACTGATGCCCTATTATAATGGAAAAAAATAAGAGAGTGGATGCTGGGCAAATAGTAGCAGCCCTTGCTGAACTGGGGAGGGGTGTCTAGTAGGCCATTTGGATTTCTCAGTAGAGAGGGTTTTTAAAAATGGACGTGGTTTGAAAAATCCCAGCACTTGGGAGACTGAGGCAGGAGGATTTTTAAGTTCAAGGTTAGCTTGAGTGACACAGAAAAACTGTCAGATTGAAAGAGTGTATTTTATACTGAAGTATAAACGGCCCATGTACACTAACAGTGTCTTCTTTTCCTTTCCAGCTTGTTCAAAAGGTAAGTAATGCTCTTTGCTCAGGTAAGCCCTCCCCCACCGAGAGGCAGCACAGACATCTCAAGTTCTGTGTACCCCCGTGTCAAGGGATTTCCAGATGCCCAGCGTTCCCTTCAGAAGTGGTCTTTGCCTTGGACATGTCCAACGACGTCTCCCAGTTGGACTTTGAGAGGATGAGAAGCATTCTGCTGTCTCTGTTGATGAAGCTGGAGATCAGTGAGAGCAACTGCCCCATTGGTGCCCGAGTGGCCATTGTTTCCTATAACACGAGGACTGATTATCTAGTGCGCTTCTCGGACCATCAGGGAAAAGCTGCCCTACTACAGGCTGCCAGGAAAATCCCCCTTGAACGGTCATCTGGGTCCCGGGAACTTGGGGCCGCCATGAGGTTTGTGGCAAGACACGTATTCAAACGTGTGCGCTCAGGCCTCCTGTTAAGGAAGGTGGCTGTGTTCTTCCAGGCCGGCAGGAACTACAACATGACCTCTGTTGGCACAGCCTTGCTGGAGCTCCACGCGGCGGACATTGTCACAGCAGTTGTAACCTTCACAGAGGAGCACAACCTCCCGGATGCCTTGCTGGTACGTGATGAAGGGCCAATGAGAAGAGGTGCTGGAGCTGGTCTTGTTCTCGCCCTCCACCAGGGATGGCGTGAGCGATCAAGTGTGGTTCAGGGGAAGAATTCTCCAGATGTTGCTGAATGTGCAAGAGGTGAGGTGTCTCAGTATGGGCACTGTTGACAGAGTTACTAGAGAGTAACTGCTTCTGGGGCACACGTTTGGTGCTAAGGGCCTCACAGACGTTATATTATGTAATATCTCCGAAGCTCTATTAGTTAGGTCTTGTTGCTTTTCTCTGCTTCAAGAGTGAGAAAAACAGACTTAGAGAAGGGAAGCATACTCTTGAGGGTCAAGTAACGAGTCAGTGGCAGATGCAATCTGCTGTCACACGTGTTCATAGCACTGTACTAAAGCAGAGATTAGAGACTGTGACTTTCTTCCTCCTTCCTTTTATTGGCGTATAACCTTGTACACCCATTTAACAACATGGAAAAATGCAGTGCTTTTAAAGCACACACATGAACGGATTGTGTGTGTGTGTGTGTGTGTGTGTGTGTGTGTGTGTGTGTGTGTTTGTGCTCGCATGTGCACAGAGGAAGGCATGTGAAGGCCAGAGCTCACTCAACCTTGACTGTCATTCCTCAGGGGCTGTTTACCCTGTGTTTTGAGACAGGGTCTCTCCCTGTCCTGGACCTGCTAAGTAGGCTAGGCTGGCTGGCCAGCAAGCCTGGGTACCCCCCTGTTTCCACCTCTCCAGTGCTAGGATTACAGGTTTGTGCCACCATATCAGGCTTTTTACCTAATTGCTGCGGATCTGAACCCAGGGCTCATGTTTGTGTAGCTTCGTTGGCTGAGCCTGCTCGTCAACCCCAGATGGATTCTTGTATATTTTACTCCTCTGTGACCAGGTTGTGATTAAGGCTCAGAACACCTTTGGCATTTATAAATTCTCTCCCTGTTCCTTACCAAGCCATGTAGCCCAGCATAACTACTCCTCTGACTTTGATTTCAAGCTAATTCTGAGTCTTGATACAAATGGAATCATTCACCATCTAGTCTTTTGTATCTGACTTATTCCAATCAACATGTCTGGTATAGCAGGAATCTTAAATGGTCTTTTTAATAAGATCAAACCTGAAGCCAGGTATTGGGGTGAATGCTGGAAGATCAGAGAAGCAGAACAAGCCACAGCAACCTCTCCTTGCCAATTCCTCAGTTGATCCTGTTTCCTCAGACTGGAAGCCTCTGAGTCCTCATCCAGAATGAATCTCAGCTGAACTGTTGCTCAAAAGCCTAAAAGCTTAACCAGCCTAGTTCCTGGTTTTCACGCCTTTTATACCTTTCTGCTTCCTGCCCTCACTTCCTGGGATTAAAGGCTCTTGTTACCATGCCTGGCTGTTTCCAGTGTGGCTTTGAACTCACAGAGATCCAGAGGGATCTCTGCCTCTGGAAGGCTAGGATTAAAGGCGTGTGTGCCACCATTTTCTGGCCTCTATATCTAGTGGCTGTTCTGTTCTCTGACCTCAGATAAGTTTATTAGGGTGCACAATATTTTGGGGAATACAATATCACTACAGTCTGGTCTTGCTTATCCATGCTGTGTGTATGGGCAAGTTTTTCCTTTTTATTTCAGTGTGGTGTTTCAATGTGTGTAGAAACTAGGAGTTATTCACATGTCTAGTTTCTAAAGTTTACTCTTCTAACTAAAACCTATGCAGTACATGCTCACAGAATTTCTGAGATGATTTATCAAAATCAAGGTCGGTTTTCTTCCACTGCCTGTGAATGCTAGATTTAGCCGTATGACATTACCAACATTTGACCATTTCTGACCTGGAAAAAAATGGAAATGTCATATGGTTCTACTCAATAACTAATGGATTCAGCTGTGCTAGACCACTTCATTTTCTCTTGAGAGTGAGTTGTGCATCGGAAGTGCTAGGTGAGAAATTTGGTTGACACATAGTGCATGTGGCTGAGAATCAACGGATAAGCTTGTGACAGTTTGCAAACTACCAGGAACATGGGCAGCCATCTTAGGTAGAGAAACAAAGAGAAAATGATGAGAGGGAGTTCTTTGCTGCCCTCGCTGCATCCCTCTTGCCTAGCAGGACATCCAGACAGGGTGGGCTGGTGGTGGAGGTCTGCCCTGACATTTAGAAAGTGACACCATGGTGCAATCGCATCTCCTTGAATGCACCCCGGTGCTGCTCTCTGATGGGCCGCTGGGCAGTCAGTGTTCGCTTCTGATTTGTGGATACATCCTTAGTCAGAGCCTGCTTGCCTTCCTCGTCTCGGGGTTCAGAGGGCAAGGATGGAATGCTGTGTGAGGAGATGCTGCTGGCTGTAATACACTTGACACTCTGTGCTATCATTTTTAGCTGCTCTCCTCTCCATTGTGTGAGCGTGTTCTTGCCCCAGGGTTCTGGGAGACAGCTCGGCATTTTGAAAATTTAACGGTTTAGAAAAGATGTTAAATGATGCTTGTCAGCTCAGATGTAACGAATGACCTCGCTGCTGGTGACACTGGCAAGGAGAGAAGCTGTCAACATGACAGCCCCATCTTCAGGGCCTCTCAGCAAACCCTGTTCTTCTCCAGTGGGCACACTGCAGCCTTCCGCTAATCTCCCCTACTCATTACGTGAGGGCCGTCTGTCGAAGACAGTGTGTTTACCATGTGCTTTCTCTTCCGAACTCACTGTCTGAAGGCTCTCTGACTCTGTGGGAGGCTTTTGCCTTTCACTTCTATGTTATTATAATTTTCAGAACAGCCCCCACATACTTCTTCTGGGCAAATGATGGTAGCTCCAATTGAACGGATTATACAAACAGATATCCTAACTTCTCAGTTCATTTAAACACACTTGGAGCCTGCCACACCTATCAGGAAGCTTTTTTATGCCATCCATGGAATTGTTGCAGCCCTCAATAAAACAGCGTTATCACATTTGGGCTCCTGGTGCCTAATCCCATCATTAAGAACCGCTTTATGCCTGAAAACATAAGCCTTCATTAGGTCGTTTTTTTTTAAAGCAAAGAAGCAAAGCATTGGAGGGAAAATGCAGCTTGCCTGCCAGGCTTCGGATTTCATTTTTCTTTCTAAAAAGCCTCACAAAGATTCCCTTGAAACAATGCCTAGGAAAATAGCTCATGTTTATTGATCCAGCCACCATTCTAAGCTTTTATTGATTCACTTAATCCTCAGAACCCAACGAGATAGGCAGTATGATGAGCCTATTCCTCAGACAATGATACCGAGACACAGAGCAGTTAAGTGAGTGTTCAAGGTCTGGAGCTCTCCCGAGCTCTGAGGCTTTGAATTCCAAAGTCAAAAACAGTAAAGCAAAATAGAGCCTTCCAAGGTCTACATCTTTCCTCTCTTTTCATGTATTTTGTCTTAGGAGATATGTCTGCAAACTGGTCCCACTTCCACTCCTTAGCAAATCCAAAGAATGGAAGGCTGGCTGTCACAGACAACCCCCCACTTCATGCAACATCAGCTTTAGAAGAAAAAGAAATTGGCTGTGTGTGTGTGTGTGTGTGACTTTTAAGTTTTGATATAATTTTGGAATTTATGAAAGCTGCATAGAGAAATATTCTCTCTGTGTTTGTGTGTGTGTTTGTGTGTGTGTGTGTGTATGTGTGTGGGTGTGCATGCGCGTGGAGGCCAGCTGTCGATCTTGGTTGTAGTCCCTCAGGAACTGTCGACCTTGTTTTCCCAGACATGGTCTCTCACTGAGAACTATTGCTCTTTATTAGACTAGGCTGGCTGGCTCCGGAGCCTGAGGCATTCACATGTCTTGTTCTTTCTAGCCCCAAGACTCACATTCACACTAACACCACCCTGCCCAGCCTTTGGGTGCTGGGGGGGTCAAACATCCTCAAGCTTGTGTGGCAAGTACTTTATCAACTGGGTGATGTCCCTAGCTCAAGGTATTTTTTTTTTTTTAAGGAAGAGTGGCCTGCTACTGACACCCGAGCTGTTTTGTTCTCCATCAGCTCTGTAATGTCCTATGGCCAGGAACAGTGACTTAGGGAGGAAATTAGACTTCAGACCATGACTTTGTCCCTTAAATTATTGTATCCACTTGAGAAACAGAAGATTGCTATGCAATGAAGGTTGGATTAAGTCTTATTTGCTGGTGGTCGAGAGCAGGCTCATGCCTAAAAGGACTGTCAACCCTGAGGTGAGGCAGGGAAGGGTTTTTAAAGCCAAATCCCACAATCACATTGCACCAGGGGCAGGCCAGATAACAGGAGTTTCCAAAGTTTCAGTTCAGTGGATTAAAACAACTTGTTTTATGATGTAAAACAATGGATCTCCTTATGCTGCAGGAGAGAATGTTCTGCTCTGCGAGATGTGGTTAGTTGGGGTGGAGTGGGGCTGGGAGCAGTAGGATGGAGCAAGAGATGAAGTTAGCTAAAACTAGAATAAAACGGAGTCACTTTGAGCAGTTCAAAATAACTAGAGTGTATTTTTTTGGCTCATAGGATTATTGTGAAAAGTATTAGATATATCACTTACAAGAACATCTGATACCCTCTGTGTGATAATCAGCTTGGATACGTTACACCTTGAGTAGCCCAATAGCTGCCATTCAACAAGCATCTACATGGTTCTAGGCATCACACTGCACACTGGCCACCACACTGCACACTGGCCACCACACTGCACACCACTGGCCACCACACTGCACACTGGCCACCACACTGCACACTGGCCACACTTCATTATCCTTACCTCTTAGGACTCAAGTTGTAGTCTGGGGACCAGCAACAAAGACATCACCAGGCAGTACGGAATGCTAAACTTCAAGCCTTGATTGAGCCTATCCATCTGAACCTGCATTCATACGCCAAGATCCTGGGACACTGTGTGTGGATGTCAAGGTTTGAGGAATGTTCTCATTTCCTTTCTGCTGCTATGCTAAAACACCTGACAGGAAGCAACTTAAGGCAGAGGGGCTCATTGCAGCTTGCAATTCCAGGTTACAGTCCATCACTGTGAGGAGGTCGAGATAGGAACCTTGAACAGCTAGTCACATCATCCCACAGTCAAGAGCAGAACCACATGCTTGCCTGCTTGCTTATGCTCAGCTCCACTTCTCTACTTTAATACGTTTCAGGGCTCACTGAGTAGGGAATGGTGCCACTCATGCCCACAGTGGACTGGATCTTAGCACATCAGTTAACCTAAGATACCCCTCCACAGACTTGCCTGCAGACTGACCCAAAGCAGACAATTCTGCATTGAGACTATCCCCCCCAGGTGATTATCGGCTGTGTAAGGTTGGCAATTAAATCTAACTATCACAAGGAGTGTCTAAACCTCATGACTATCCTACCCATTAATAATGATAGCCTTCATTTCCCAGATGAAGTGAGCAAAGGTAAGAGGGAGAAGTGATTTGTTTTAAGCCACATAGTCCAGGAATTTGCGTTCAGATATGGCATGTTCCCAAGTCCCTCTTTCTCACGGTACACTCTTAACCTGGTTCTGACTCCCGGTGTTTCTGGGGCGTCCAGGGAGAGTGGGTTGCTTGGATGACTTTAGTGGTACTATGATAGTTTAGAGGAGCCCAAACTCTACTCAAGCTCCTTGGGCCAGGCACAGGGTAGGTGGTGACTTTGTCCTTTTTCCCTTCCTCTGACCTCCTAACCCTCGGCCCCCACATAGTTTCCTCTCCTTGTTTTCTGAGCCACTATCCCAACTTGGTGCCGGGTACGTTGTAAACTCCCTAGGGTCTCCTCAGCTCTCACCCTCTCCAAGGTAAACCTTCCTCCCTAGTGCTTTCCTCCTCCCTCCTTCTCTACTTTTGTTTCCCTAGCCAAGAGCCTTCCCAGCTCAGTCCCAGGAATGGACATTCTCTCTTGGCCTCTGGCAGCTGAGTACCACAGCTGAAGCCTCAAGTTAAAGCCTGGGAGTCTCTCCGGGACAAGGGTTCATGGGAAGTTCTTTAGTATGGAGGAAGGATGGGGTGAGATTTGAGCATCGCTGTTGCGTCATTCTGCCTATGAACCAGAAAAGGATGTCAGTGCGAACCCAAGGGTGTATGTATTCTCTCCCGGCCTTTACTGTACCGCTGAGGCGGGATAGAGAGACAGGAAACAGTGGAGGTGACATGAGAAGGGAGAGAAGCCTCCCAGCCTGGGATCCAGTTTGCCTTTCCTGCAGAGTGAGCATCAGGAAACTCCAACACCACTGAAAGTGCCTACAGAAATGATGTGTGTTTTCCTATAACAAGATATCTTAAACAAGAACATCAAAACAAACAAATAAACCATGCCTACCTGGGGCCAGGATGTTTGCAGCCTTGAGTTCACCCTATCAACATTTCTCTCTTATCCCTAAATCTTTTCAAGTGTGTGTGTGTGTGTGTGTGTGTGTGTGTGTATGGTATATGCCCATGTTTGTGAGAGTACTCATGAGCCAGGAGAAGACATTGGGTATCCTGTTTATCACTCTTTTTCTCATTCTTTTGAGACAGAATCTCCCACTGAGCCTGGAGGTGACTGGCAGCCAGCAAGTTAGAGACCCTTTTATCTCTGCCCTATCACGACACTGGGTTACAGGAATGTGGGAGGCTACCCTGAACTTTTTCCATGCTTCTTGGGGATTTGAACTCAAGTCCTTATGCTTGCACAAAAGTGCTCTTACTTATTGAGCCATCTTCCAAGCTCCCATTCCTGAATCTTAAACAGTACACTACACGCCATAAAACCTCCTTATAATTTCATCCACAAAAAGAAATTTGTGTGTGTGTGTGTGTGTGTGTGTGTGTGTGTGTGTACAGGTTCACATGTATGAGAGTGACCTGTGGAGGTCAGAGGACAACCTTGGCTTTTCCTTGGGTGTCATTCACCTTTCCCTAGGAGACAGGGTCTCTCATTGACTTGGAACTTGTGGAGTAGGCTAGCCCAGCTGGCCACTGAGGCCCAGGGATCTGCTTGTCCCTGCTGCCCCAGTGCTGGGCTCATAAGCGTGTGTCACTCTGCACAGCTTGTTTTTCTTTTTCCTGTGGGTTCTGGGGAGTAGGCTCGGGCCTCATGCTTACAGGGCAAACACTTGGTGATTGAGCTATCTCCCAGACCACAAAAGGAAAGTCTCCAAGATAAGAAAAATAAGTGCACCAGCTTAAATAGATTTTAAATCTTACTTCAATTTTAAGCTTTGCTTAATGTTTACACTTAGTCTTAGCCAGAAGTCTGAGAAAGGATCATTTGGCTTAATCTTTTTTTTTTTTTTTTTTAAAGATTTATTTATTTATTATGTATACAGTATTCTGCCTGCATGTATCCCTGCAGGCCAGAAGAGGGCACCAGATCTCATTACAAGTGGTTGTGAGCCACCATGCGGTTGCTGGGAATTGAACTCAGGACCTCTGGAAGAGCAGTCAGTGCTCTTAACCACTGAGCCATCTTTCTAGCCCATGGCTTAATCTTTAATTCTTGTTGTAGATTATATCCTCAGAGGAATGTAGACAGCTCTCTACAAGGCGAAGACACCAAAGCTCTTCTCTCTCTCAAGAAGCCCACATCCATGCCTTGGGACTGTATCTATTCCTTTCCTGGAAGACTGTCTAAATATTTAATCGGTCACTAACTTTGCCTCTTTCTAGCTTGTCCTGAAATTCTTTTCTGTGGCGTAGCCAAGAATCCCACTTTACCTGAGTGGAGATCCCTGAGGGGGCTCGCTCTCCTGAGGGGGCTCGCTCTCCTGAGGCCACTGTTGACTCTGTTGTGTGGTGACTTCCATTGCTGAAGACATGACCAGACATTTAAAAATAAAATTGGTTGAAAGATGTCAGAGGTGCAGATTCTAATGAAAGCTGCATTTTGCTTTGTGTTTGAGATCTTCTAGGTTTAATCCCTACTCCAATGCAGTAGTGGATGCAGTCCTCGGTAGGAATCAACGGGCCAGTATTCTCTCCCCACACCAACGCCCCCCACCCACCCACCCTTTGTCTCTGCTTGAGTTTTCTCAGGAAACCTTTCTCCCACCTTATCCCTGACAACAACTCTGCTGACAAATCCAAGGTCAAAAGCATGGAATGTTGTTAATGAGGCCCATATAGATGTGTCTGCACTGAGTCATGGCTTCCCTGTGAACGTCCACTGTGTTTTTGGTCTTGGTTATCACAATTATTTGGCAAGAACAGTACAGATGTTCAGTGGAATCTTAAAATTATTGTTTCTAAGAAAGGTTAAAAGTTGTGTCTCTAGTCACAAATTCAATTGAATTTGGCAACTTTCCAATGAGCTGAATAAAACATGGAAGAGTTATGGGCTCCGCGACGCCCAGAGCAGAAGAGCTCGTGTATTGTTCTGAACGGAAGCAGACACAAACGACAGTAGCCTAGGACCAGGCTGTGCTGGCACAGGAGAACCCAGCCACAGAAACTTCCTCCTTAAAACTCTGTTCCCAAGGAAACCGAAGGCAGATGCCTCTCTCTGGCCACACAGCCACATCTGGCAGATCAAGGACTACAACCCAAATTCCTGACATCTAATCTCTTGGCCTAGAACTTTCCCCTTGAGCCATCTCTAAAGATAGAAGGACATGAATTTGTACAGCTGTAAGATGAATGTCTACATTTATCTGAAGTATTTCATTACCTTGAAACTTGATTTAAAGTTTGCATTTTATAGCTTCAGCCATACTTCCTGTGATTTAAAATGGTTGTATACCAATTTAGCATCTCCCTACAAGGCTTGGGTGAAACTCTTGGGTTATCCCAGCTTTTTATTTCTCCTGGCTCATTGCCATGGATCCTGGTTCCAGAAGCCTCCCAATTTCCTTCTGTGATTTCCAGTAAAATGATGACATGTCACATTCCTGTCTATGTTGTTTTATCTGGAGTGATTAATTGGGTCCGTTTGGTTAGTCCATGCTCAGATCTGATGGCCACTTGGAGGAGATCTGCATGATGAGTGCCAGCAGCTCTACTCAAGAAGACCCTGTGTTAGTGTCTTCCATGTGTCAGGGAGCCTCGTGGCTTAGATGTGCTCAGCAGCTGCACACTGGAGGTGGCATTAGCTAATATGTAGGAAATGGGGCAGAGTGGAGATGAGTAACCACTGTCCAGCTTTGGGCCTTTGTGCATGGCATCCTTCACACTAGAAGGTCACCACCACTGCTTCGCCTGTTAAATCTCTTTCCTTACTCTCCTAAAAACGTCAAATGGCATTGCCTTTATCAACCCCTTCCCTTGAAAGAACTCTCCTCTTCCCACATTCCTAAAGCACATCACTGGAACCCTTTCTTTCTAGAAGATCCTTGGTCTCTCTTTCCACAAATGAAGGCATGGCCATGTCACCTTTCTGTCCTCTACATGGCTTGTGAGGAAGGACTTCGGGTAGGAGCTACTGATCAGCCTGGGTACAACTTAATTGTTGCTTTGCCTCATAAAGAATGAGAGAGGATTTTGTTTTGGCTTTCTTCTCAGAATTTTGTCTGTTTTTGTTTTGGTGTGTGTATTACATTAAAATGTAAATTCTTCACATTTCTTGCCTTGTTAAGATGTTTCCTTCAAGTGAGCTTGTTTTGAAGGGCAGTGCTGTTACAGGTCTGCTAGAGCATCAAGTAGAACGATTAAAGAGCTCTGTGAAGAGTCTATGGCACAGAAAGTTCTTTTCCAGAGTAACCCTTGACTGTCTGTCTTCCCGAGAGCTGGCATGGTGTCTTCGTGGCCTAGGCCCCCCACGACCAGAGGAGGGCTCAGAGTTCCTGGCCATGTGCACCAAGTGAGAGGAGCAGACCCTCAGTGGGGTTCCATCTTACATGTTTTGACAGAGAGGGGATAAAAAGATGGAGGTTGTTGAGCTTGGACCCCTGCAGCTTTGCAGCCTTCACCTCAGCTCCTGGGAGGAAGGACTGGGGAACGTTTCTAGCTTTCATCATGAGGTGGAAGTCTCGGGAACAGTATTAGTCAGGGCTGGCTAACTGTGGGACCATTCATCCCCGACCCAAATGCCATGCTGTTTTCTGTGGGGTGACTGCAGCCCTTATGTGGGGCAGGCCATGCTCTGCTGCCCGTAGCCACTGCAGAACCTCTGCGTTTTCTATCGGTGCCTTCATTATTCTTTAGGGCATCAAACCTGTTTCTTCTCCATCCTTTAAATCTGGCTGGCCAATGAAGGAGAGGGAGCAAGGAAACCACAGTACATGAACCAGACTGACACGAATTGCTTTTACCTATATCCCTTTAGCCAAACCCCAGTCATATTTAAGAGGAACTCATCGCAAAAGAGGCTGGGAAATGTAGTCTGGCTGCGCCTCTAGGAAGAAGGCATGGGATTGTTGATCTGCTTTCAAGGTGTTCCAGGGACCTTGTTGGGTTTGTTGTTGTCATTCCCTTTTTATTTATTTATTATTGGTTTTTTGAGACAGGGTTTCTCTGTGTAACAGCCCTGGCTGTCCTGGTACATTTTATTTTCAATCCTTGTTGTTGGTTGTTAAACTAATCATGTCAGAGAGGTACATGAAAGAGATAAACAGATTTTCCCATCTCTTCAAAGTTTTCCTCATCCCTCTCCATTCTTACCTTCTAGTTGTACTATGTCCCAGCCCTGGACACAAGGGATACTCTACAGGTGCTTCCTTCATAGTATTGACCTCAATCCCTTTGAATGTTACAGGACTACCTCCTTAGTATATAGTATGTGTCCTGTTAGAGCTAGGGCTCTGTGTGATTATAATTGTGTTATGTAATGTGGAATTATTTGTATTTATTTATTTATGTAATTATATATTAAGAACAACATTAATGTCTTTTTCATCTGACTCAGGAGAAAAAAAAGCCACAAAGACCATGACCTGGGATTTAACCCAGCTGATTATGAATTTGTGTGTGTATGTTTGAATTAGGTGGACGGACTCAAGGGATTTCACTTGTTTACATGGGAGACAGAGAGCCAGCAGGATGTGGAGCGCCTGGCCAGCTGCACTCTCTGCTACGGTAAGAGCTAGGACATTGCTTCTGGTCGGACTGATGGCTTGAGAGTGGATGGATGAACTGCTGGCCACGGGCTAGGTCTGCTCTGCAGATGTGCATTTGCTGGGCATGTGCAGGACTTTAGAATCTGGGAATTTTATTGCATCTGGAGTTTCAGTTTTTCTTAGGAAGTCAGAGTTATCCTGAGAGGCACAAACACTGCATTCCTGGGTAACCACACACAAGAAGACACCTGGCTCCTGATGGGTCGAGTGACCGCTCTGTCCCACAGTTCCTCCCCCACTTTGGCATAGTCCTGATGCATTCTGTTTCACTTATCCCCTTCAAGGTTCCCATATGTGTCTGGGCGGGAGAGTCATCCTTTAGTGGCACCTTTGTGAGATGGGCAGACCACTGGACTAAGAGTCAAGAGTCTTGGGTTCTAGATAATGGTCTATTTCTGGTCAGTAGTGAGATCCACCCTCTTCTGGTCTCCAACCTCCACCACTGTATCCCACACTACTCACTAGCTTGTGCCTGAGGGAACTCTCTGCAGAAGCGCACGCATGCCTGCCTGTAAGGCATTCCCAGCCGTACCCACTTCACCCAGGCCAGCGTGGTTTGAACTCCAAAGAGGATGTAGTCATACACTGCCCTGAGAGAGAAGCAGATTGAGAAACTGCATGTGTGGACTATGCCATGGCTGAGAAGCTACATTCACATACATCAGCTCATGTGACACACGGTGTCTCTCTTTCAGCCCATTTCTCTTCTGTGGAAACCTAATCTCATGGGTGTTCCTTGAGAACTTACTATCCATTAGGTGTTGTTCTGAGCATCTACATATATGAACTCATTTTTAAAAATGTCAACATAAGGCTGAGTGGCAGTGGCACATGCCTTTAATCCCAGCACTCGAGAGGCAGAGCCAGGCAGATCTCTGTGAGTTCAAGGCCAGCCTGGTCTACAGAGCGAGATCCAGGATAGGCACCAAAACTACACGGAGACATTATTATTTTTAAATTAAATGTGTGTGTGTGTCCTTGAGGCCAGAGGTGTCAGATTCTCCTAGAGCTAGAGTTCCAGGTGGCTGTGAGTCACTCCATGTAGGTGCTGGGAACAGAACTTGGGTGTAAAGGTGGTGTGGGCTCCTAACCACTGGGCTATTTCTCTGCCCCTGAAAACAACCCCATAAGACGGTGCTATTATTATTTTCATTATCTCTGACAGATGGAGGTTGGAGGAGATAAGTTCATTTTCCCAAGGTCACATGCTGAGTAAGAAATGAACCTGGATCAAACCAAGCAATCAGGTTCATTTTAGATCTCACACAGAAGTGAGTGTTGCCAGACCTTTTTCTCTGGGAAGATATAATCACATGCCTGCTCCCCCAAATAGGGCACCAATGACAAACCAAAGTATGTTTCCACAAAAGTCCAGCTTGGGGAACCAGTGAGCTTATTGGGCTTTCTTGCAAAGCATGGGTGAGGGGTTACATCCAGGAGGGTGAGTACCCCAAAGTGGTTGTACCATCAAAAGTCTCACACTAGCACGGAGGATGACATCCCCACAGCTGCACAGATGGAATCCCCGCTTCAGCTGACCTTCCACCTCTTACATACATTAGCACTTCCTGAGACCAGGAGGCCACGTGCAGTTACAGAACCCCATAGCCTAGATGGGAGGAGCAGGAAGGAGTGGCTGGGATCTCAGGGGAGGGTCTGCCGCCCCTCCCCACCTCTTCCTTCCAGGAGGGAGTGTCAGTAGTCAACAGGCCTAGCCTGACTGAGGGTCTCTTGCAAGCAGCCACAAGCACTCTGATGGAGATGCTGACCGGTCTGCTCAGAGGATTGTGCTCTACAACGGTGAGGTCGGTGAGGTCGTACGGTGTTTCCTTCTCTATGCTTCGATTATTTCACTTAACATAGCGTACTCTTGATTGACTCATGTCACATATGACAGAACATCCTACTTTTTGATAGTTTAATATTATCCTATTGCGTCTATACAATACACTTGTTAGTCTAATCACAATTCAGCATGTGCTTTAAAAAAATGAGTGTATCAACAAGCTCTAGCAGAAGGCCTAAGCACTATACAGTAAGGATGAGTTCATATAATACTGAACTTGTACCTCAACTATAATATACGATTTGTTGCCTTTATGCATAATGGAAGGAAATGTAAAATTTCATTTCAATAGAGGTAGTGAAAATGAAGATGTCATCCCCTTCCATACTCTAGAGATCCCTTGGAAGCCTATCGCCCGAGGTTAAGAACACCAGATGACCACCAGTTCTTAATGAAAGGGTTTGTCTAATGGGTGGGTTCCTAAAACATAGACAGAATACCTGAGTGCACGTCCATGTCAAAACCCTGAGTGTTGTGAGTAGCCGTCCAGTCATCCTTGTTCCACAACTAGTATTCTCCTATGAGTGGGTACATACCATGTTTGTTTTTCTGAGTCTGGGTTAACTCACTCAGGAGGATTTTTTCTAGATCCCTCCATTTGCCTGCAAACCTCATGATGTCATTGTTTTTCTCTGCTGAGTAGTATTCCATTGTATATATGTACCACAGTTTATTTATCCATTCTTCGGTTGAAGGGCATCTAGGTTGTTTCCAGGTTCTGGCTATTACAAATAATGCTGATATGAACATAGCTGAGCAAGTGCCCTTGTGGTATGATTGAGCATTCCTTGGGTATATGCCCAAGAGTGGTATAGCTGGATCTTGGGGGAGATTGATTCCCAATTTTCTAAGAAAGCGCCATATTGATTTCCACAGTGGCTGTACCAGCTTGCATTCCCACCGTCTGGCTCTAGTTCTTTTTTATGGAGAGGAACAGACACAAATAAACCAGGCATCCCAGGGTCGCTATGGATGTGGCCTGACACACTTGTAAACCCTGATATGCTTTTGCAATGTCAATAGTCTTGACACCCCTGGCAGCCCTGGAGAACATTAAATGCGCAGTCAGCTTCAATGTTGTCTTCTGGGAAATGGGCACCTGTATTGAAACTGTTCTCTGGGGCAGCTCTCAGGGCAGGTGTCCTCCATGAGGCTGGAGGTGTGTTCTGCAAGGAAAGGAAGGATGCCTGGTTTAATTCTGGCCTTTCTTGTACTTCCTTGCTAGACAAGTGCCGACCAGCCCAAGAATGCGGGCCGGATGCTCCCAGGCCCCAGGAGCTGGACGTGGACTTGGTGTTCCTGGTGGACAGCTCCCAGGGTGTCAGCACTGACGTATACCTTGGGGCCTTGCACCTAGTGGATTCAGTGCTTAAGGAGCTGGAGGTGGCCGCACAGCCTGGCACATCCTGGCACGGGGCACGTGCAGCCCTGGTGACACACACGACTCCAGGCTTTTGGCCTGGCATGGGTCAAACCCCGGTGCTTGAGTACTTCCACCTGACCTCCTACGGCCACCGGACACAGATGCAAAGGCAGGTTCAGGAGGCGGCCGGCCGCCTGCTGCAGGGAGCCCCTGCCCTGGGCCACGCCCTGGCATGGACGCTGGAGAAAGTGCTTCTGGCAGCCGTGCTGCCACGGAGGTCACAGGTCCTCTTTGCCATCGTGGCCAGTGAGACCAGCAGCTGGGACAGAGAGAAGCTAAGGACCCTGTCCCAGGAGGCCAAGTGCAAGGGCATCACACTGTTCGTGCTGGCTGTGGGCCCAGGAGTGGGAGCCCAGGAGCTGGCCGATCTGGCTGGAGTGGCCAGTGCACCCTTGGAGCAGCACCTGTTACGCTTGGAGGGCGTCTCAGAGGAGGAGGTAGCCTATGCCAGCAGATTCACACAGGCCTTCCTGAGCCTTCTAAAAAGTGAGTGGCGACGGGGGTGGGTACGGGTGGGGGTGGGTGTAGGTGGGTGAGGTGGGTAGGGACTGGATTACCCTAGGTAGTGTTGGCCACAGGAACTTAGATATGTTTGGATTTTTTTTTAAAACAGCTTATTTTTATTTTTTCAATGTTATTTTATTTGGTAGTTGAAAGTTTTTATATTTTATATCAGTTGGTAATCTCATATGGGAAAATAATATATTTAGATCACATCGCTACTCCCCGCTTCAACTCTTCCTGACCCTTCCTCCACATCCTCCTCCCAACTTTGTCATTTCCTCCCTCCTCCTCCTCCTCCTCCTCCTCCTCCTCCTCCTCCTCCTTTCTGCCCCCTCCTCATACTCCTCTTTTCCACCGAGTGGAAATTGGCAACTGGTTTAGGACTGTTTAGGAACATGGGCAACCTACTGTGGGGCACACCACTGAAGACAACCGACTACCCCTCCCCCCACAGCTGCTACCTGTATATGGCCTTTTCCAAGATAGCGTCCCCAGCAAGCTGCTGCAAGTACCTTGACCCTCTCTCCTCACCTGGTGGCTTTGAGGCCCCAGGCTTCCATGTAACTTCTCAATTTTCTCAGTTACCAAAATGAGCATTGACCTGTCTGTTCCCTGATCAGGAAGCCGGATGCCCATGGAGGAACTCAGAAGTATCTCTGCGGTGCAAATACATGGGTGTTGTTTGCCGTCACCACTACTGCTACATCCCAGTGGTAGATGGCCATGCTTCTCAGACTTTAACTCACACACCCATCCCCTGGGGATCCTTCTTTAAAAAAATAATTTAATTGTTTTTATTTTATGTGCGTTGGTGCTTTGCCTGAATGTATGCCTGTGTGAGGGTGTCAGAAGCCCTAGAACTGGGCTGAGTTATAGTTGTGAGCTGCCATGTGGATGCTAGGAATTGAACCCGGGTCCTCTTAACCACTGAGCCATCTCTCCAGCCCCCAGCCCCACGCCTCTCACCCCAGGGATCTTGGTTAGGTGTGGATCTAGTTCTGTAGATCTGGGCTGGGGTCTGAGATTCTGGGTTTCTCATCAGCTTGAGAATGATGCTGTTGGCCCCATGGACCACAGGTTTTGTTTGTTTTTGGAAACAGTCTTGTTATTCAGTCCAAGATGGCCTCGAACTGGCTGCAATCCCCCCTGCCTCACCCTCTCAAGTACTGGGATTACAGACATGCTACCATCTCAGCCTCCATGGACCACATTTTAAGTAACAAGGGTACAGAACTTTATTTCTCTTCTATTTTCTTATTAAGTTAGCATTCAGAGCAAAGGGTTTAATTATGGCATTTCCATATATATGCGCCACTACACTTTGTTCTCAGTCACCCCCTTTCCTATTGCCCCCTCTTAGGGAATCTCTGCTCCCTCTGGCTGGCTCCTCCCCAGCTAACCCTTCTGTTTCCACGCCACACATCTTCCATTACCCTTTCTTCCATCCCCTCTTACAATCCTCTTTCTGGTTACACGATCTATACATGCATACACCCCCCCCACAATTTTAGATATAAGTTCTATACATTAGAGAAAGCAGGCAGTGTTTTGTATTATTATTTTGAAGTACAGGTTGAATTGGCAGAGTGAGGTCAGAAGTCCTTAGAGACTTTCCAGAAGGTAAGGGTGACTGGTCAAGAGCCTGAGGTCTCCCTCTTCAGCTGGGGAGAGAAAGCCAACAGTGAAGAGTCAAGGTTGGAGGCTGTGTCAGTGTATCCAGGCTGGAATTCTCCCCTACATCCCTGCCCCAGCAGCCTCACCTCCCATCACACCCAGATGAACCTAATTCGTGAGCAGCCAGGACCGAAGTGTATGTACCCTGACATAATAGTGGAGGCTTAGCATGGGGTCTGGGGAGGAGTATTATCCTGGCCAATTCCAGGTGTTTGTCTTGCAGTGAGTAATTAATAAAAAACAAACATACTCAGGGTGTGCTGTGAGCTATGGGTGATGCTCCTTAGCCTCTATCCTGGGAGATGTGAGTTTCTCAGTGGGTGTGACATCCCATTGGGGGCCTTGAGGGATGAAGGGATTCTGGTGGACATCTTAAAGTACCGACATGGTATTTGTGGCCTGCCTGCCATTTGTCAGATAGAAGCATGGATGAGTTAATCCTGGTCCTAGCTTTGTTACTCGTGAACTGTGTGACAGTTGGAAAAGCCAAGGGCTTTCCCTGAGCCTTAGACTCCTGGTCTTTGCAGGCAGTAGTGGAGATGGCTTATAGCTCAGTGATTCTTTGAGGCAGAAGCAGGCTGAAAGCAATCGCTTTTCTCATCTGTTTAATGTAATTTTGCTTTCTTTTTGAGGTTTTATTAGATTGCACCTCATATTTTGTTATATTCTTTTATGCTGGGATATTATTTATCTAACAGAATGCACTTTATGCTTTTGTTTTGCTTGCTTTTGATTTGGTTTTTTATTGTTTTATTTGCATTTATTTTTATATTTGTTTTATGCTTTGTTCGAATCCCTTTTATGGTCCTTTGATTTTAGACTTTTTTGTTCTTTTTGTTCAATTTGGCCTTTATTTTTCCATTTATTTTATCTTGTTTCATTTTAGATTTTGTTTTGATTTTATGACTTTTGAATTTGATGCAGTATTTTGGTGGTGATTTTAGTAGTGTTTTATTTTTATGTTCTATTTTTTATTATTTTTAAATATATGTACATATATTTATATTTTCTGAGACAAGGTTTTTCTGTATAGCCCTGGTTGTCCTGGAAACTCTGTAGACCAGGTTGGTTTCTTGAACTTACTGATCCAACTACCTCTGTCTCCCAAGTGCTGGGATTAAAGGGGTACACTACCACCACCTGGCTTTAAATATAATATACTCTTTGAGAATTTCATACAATGTATTTTGATCATAGTCCCACCCCCTTCTCCCACTAACTCCTCCCAGATCCACCCTGACTTCCATACCCCTTCTCAACATCACATCCTCTTTATACTTCTAGTAACTCACTGATCCAATATGTGCTGCCTATATATTCATAGCTGTGAGGCCATCTACTGGAGCATGGCTGGCAGGGGTCATACCCTTAAAGAAAACTGATTTTGCCTCTCCTAGAAACCATCAACTATCAGTATCTCCTCAGATAGGGGTGGGGGTTTGTGAACTTCTTTCCCCCATGCTAAAATGTTGACTGGCTCATCGTCTGCAGGCTGGGGACAGACTGGGGACAAGCAGTCATGCCTGCTGTGGGCTTATGAGAGCAGCAGTACGATCATGTCCAGTCGACTCTGTTTTGCCCTGGAGATCCCCGGCCTCTGGCTTTTACAATCTTTGTTCCTCCTCTTTCTTGAAGGTCCCTGTGCCTTACAGGGTGCAGAGTTGTGGCAGTGATTGGATGTCCCATGGGCGCCGAGTTCTCCATGGACACGTATTCTTATCACTTAGATTATTTTTACATATTATATGGTTTTATGTTTGATTTGATTAAAAAAAGTTTCACATTCAGGTGGAATGAACCGATATCCACCCCCAGAGCTCACTGAGGAGTGTGGAGGCCCAAACCGTGGGGATACCCTGCTGCAGTTAGATGCTCCTACCAAGAGGTGAGCTTGTGGTGAGGTGGACCCAGGGAGGTGCTGTCTTCCTACAGGTGGTTCCAGTCCTCAACTTGACACAAACCTTTCGGGAAACTCCTGGGTTTGACAACTCTGATGATGTTTAGTGTTTCTTTTGTAATTTTTAAAGAAAGGGTCTCTGTGTAGCTCAGGCGGCTTTGACCATGTGATTCTCTTGCTCCCTGAGTGTTGGGATTACAGGTGTGGTACCATACCTGGCTCTCTTTTCTAATTTTTTTTTTTTTTGGTTTTTCAAGACGGGGGTTTTTCTGTGTAGTTTTGGTGCCTGTCCTGGATCTCGCTCTGTAGACCAGGCTGTAGAGCTCACAGAGATCCACCTGGCTCTGCCTCCTGAGTGCTGGGATTAAAGGTGTGTGCCACCACCACCAGGCTTCTAATGTTTTTTAATATTAGAAGAATGGACCTTGAGCGGGAGAGATGGCTCACAGTTAGGAGTATTTGCTGTGCTTGTTCTCAACATCCACATGCAGCTTTCAACCATCTGTAACTCCATTTCCAGGGGGTCCAATACCCTCTTTTGTCTTCTATGGGCACCAGGTATGTACATGGTACACATAAGTACACAGAAGGCAAATAGTCTATACATAAGATAAAGCAATATAGGACCAATATTTAAAAAAATCAAAGAGCACATGGCTGCATAAAAGCCCAAAATGAAAAACCCCACCTCACTGTAGTACTCATCCTCCACCTTCAAGTTTCAGAGTCAAAGTTGATGCTGTCAAGTGCCCATTGCTGCCCCTGGTCCAACCAGAAAGTAGTGTGAAACCTCAGCTCAAAGCCACAGCAGCAGCAATATCCACCAAGGACGGAAGCTCTCACTTTGGTCATGTGACAGGGTCTTGTGGGAGTCTTCTGTGATGCTGGAGGTTGAACCTAGGGCCTTGCCCATGTAGGCAAATGTTCTACCGCTGAACTACATACCCAGCCCAAGTCACACAGTATGACAAAAATTGCTTTCCTACAGGTTGTCCAAGCGCCAGCTTGGCGCATCTGCCTTTGGTTATGACTCGGAAGCTCTCAAGTCACCAGACAGTTTTCTAGAAGAAAAGAGAGAAATCAAGATGACATCTATAGCTCAGCAGGAGGCAGTGGGAAATTACGAAATGCACAAGTCGGACACTGAAGAAAATGGTCAAGAAACACCAGCAGAAGAAAGACGTTTGGGCACTACCTACGGTGAGACGCCGAACCATGGCTTCCTTGCTCTCTAAGTTGGATTCACTTTTAAAAATCTTTATCTTTAAAACAACCTTTTGTGTACTGTGTTAACATGTGCTTTTTAAACACACCTTTACTCACGAAGTTATTCACACACCTGTAGAAGAGAAGACATTAAAAAGAGCTTTCACTTCTGTAGAATACATTTCAGGGTATGGTGCGCAACCGTCTCTCCAGGAAGTGAGCCCAGATCACAAAGAATCAAGGGTCTGTTACAGTGGTTCTCAACCTTCCTCCTGCTGAAACCCTGTAGTATAGTTCCTCACATTGTGATAACCCCCAACCATAGAATAATTTTCGTTGCTACTTCATAACTGTAATTTTGACATTGTTATGAATCATAATTTAAATATCTGATATGCAGGATATCTGATATGCGACCCCTGGGAAAGGATGGTTTGACCCCCAAAGGGATTGCGACCCGCAGGTTGAGAATTACTGGTCTAGTACAAACAGCCCACCAACCAAATGGACATCTCTTGCAGATGTGGTGAACTTCTTTTAACCTTGAACTGAACTCCCTGCTAGACAGACTTCTTGGTCTATGAATGTCCACTGTGGTATAGTCTCATCACATTTAAGGAGCATTTTAAAATAACTGTAGGTTGGTTTTAGATCACAACAAGGAGAAATGTTATGTCTTATCTGTGATTGACAGACTTAGCTGAACAATAAACATGTTATTGAGGGACATGGGGGGGACTTTAATGTTTTCTAAAGTTATTTATTTTTATTTTCTGTGTATGGGTGTCTCGTCTGCATGTATGCCTGTGTACTGCATGGGTACAGTGCCCTTGAAGGCCAGAAGAGGCATTAATTAGATCTTTAGGATTAGGGTTACAGACAATTGTGGCCCACTATGTGGGCAGTGGAAATTGAACACAGGTCCCCTAGAAGAACAGCCGGTGCTCTTAACCATGTCTCCAGACCCCGACCTCAACACTGACAAAAGTCATCCGAGAAAGTGGAAAGAGTTTCTAATGAGTGGGTAGTCCTATTTAGATAAAGGGAGAGTTGCTGAACGTCCCTACATGGCTCATACACTTAGGGCTACTGGCTAGGTGGCCACGGGAGCAATGTAGTAGTTTCTGTGGCTCACTGTTCTGATCTATACAGTGGGAATTAGATGAGTGCTGTTCTCTTAGGGTTGTTTTGAGGATAAAGCTTGTATTTTGTGTTCAGCACCTGCTAAGCTCACAGCTCCGTTAGCTGTTGAGATGTGGATGCTGTGTGTAGGTAGTTAGAACCTGGTAGATTCCAAAGCAACACACATCCAAGAGAAGTAACAGAACCAGGCAACACAGGAATAGCAGCTCCCAACAGTGACTTCCCCTCCTTCGTTTAAAATGAACACCAGAAGAACTTGCACGTAGATTATGTTTTCAGTACAGAATATCCTCAGCCAACCTTACTGAGGTGATGATTTATAGTCCTGGATACACTTTGGAATTCTTTCTTACTAATCAAACTTGTTCTGGGACAATTTTATACATGTATATAATGCATTCTGTTTATTCTCAACCCCTACCCTCTGTTATTCCCCCCTAACCCTGTCAACCCTCCTCCCCATCCTACAAATCCCTTTTCACATTCTATGACCCACCAACTTGAACATGGCCACCGTGTGGATTATGGGTTTGGAGCTATCCATTTGAACCTGGTGGGCTCAGCAGTGGGTTATGCAACGGAATACGATGACTCCTTCAGCTGCCAAAAGCTCAGCAAGGAGGGGCAAGCCCTCATGAGCCCCTTCCCCATCTATGACTGACTGTTGACAGGGTTAGTGTTGGGAAGACTCAGTTTGGGTACCACCATTCATGATTGCAACGACTGTGTTGGATCTAGAAGATGGTATTTGAAGCCCTCTTCTCTACCTCCTGATCTTACACCCTCTCCACCCCTTTGGGATGTTCCCCGAGCCTTAGAAGAGGTGGTGTAAATATCTTATTTAGGACTGAGCATTCAACCACCACTTGCCACCTGGGAATCTTGGAAAATTCTCCCCAGATCAGTTCAATCAGTCTTTTGGGGGAGGGGGTCCTTACAGGTGATTCTCCAGGGCAATCAACAGTGACAGCCACTGCTCTGAGGCATCCTTTACCAAGATCAAGGAGATGGAGGATTGTTGACTGGCTGTCTAACCCAGGACCATCCATAAAACGGGCACTCCCAGTACTCCTCGGCCACCCGCTGCGTGGCTCCACCTGGCGCTCTCTCCTGCTCTCCAAGGCCATCCTTAGCCTTCACGGCAACCTCAAACTCCTTCCTCCTGTTTTTCCTCCCACAGTTGCTCTTTTTTCATTTTTCAAAAGAAATAAAGGTAAATGATCCAAACCAATACCTTGCCCCACCCCACCCCATGCTCTCCCGTGGGAGAAAGGTGCTGGCTGGCCCCTGGCTTGTTCTGAACTGTGGAGGAAGACCAAAGCGCTTTTTTCAGAGCTCCTTGGGGACTTGGCCATTGTTGACTGTCACTTTCCTTTTCAAACCTCCCCCTTCCCTTGGCTTTGGGGACAGCAATTTGCATTGGAGTAGACAACCATTATGGGGCCAGGCCTGGAAAGTCACACCCCCGTCTTCCTATTATCCCTCCCTCATCTGCTCTCTGCTTGCTTTTCCTCATCCTTTTGTCTGTACTCCATTCTGAACACCTGTCAGAAGTGTGGATCGGGTCACGTCACTTCCTGTAATAGGGCCTGGGTAAGGAACAGAGGCCCTTTGAGTTGACCCACACCCTAAGGCTCATGTTCCTATGTATTATATTTACATGAGTCACACTTGGCCCTTGGTTCCTGCTATTTGTTCCCAGCTTCTCTGGTCCCCCTCATTCTCACCTGCCTATCTCTATCTACCATATCTGCTCATGCATTCCTTCTGGGCTCAAGTTACCCCTCCTCAGGGTCCTCTCTGTGCCATTATGAAATTTTCACAGCCTCCTCTCTGCCCCCATATTGTAGCTGGGCTCTGCCAGAACACCTGCAATCTGCTATGGCGCCTGCTTGTGAAGAATTTAGACAAGGGTTCTCTCTTTTCCCACAAGCCAAGATGATCTTGACATATTTCCAGTTTTGGTGTTATCTCCCAAGTATGCAGAGGTTTTTTTTCTTTCTTCCCTCCGAGTTGGGTTATATTGTAAAACATCTATACTGGGCACTAGAACAAGCCTAGAATTCAGTGAAATTGTGATTTCATTGTAGCTGCTCTTACACCCCCAAGCACTTTCTCCCCCCACACCCTTTTCCCTTTATCACTAGAGTCCATGGACTTGAGTAAAGCCCTAGACAGCTGCCGTGTCTGCCAAGAAGGCAAAAGTTAATATTCATGGGAAAACAATGGCTAATACAAAATTAGGGGTTCCAATAATTGCTTGAGTAAAAGCTTATTATTCTCCAATGTTGTATCGCACTAACACAGAAGGCTCAAGACTGCGAGGAACATTGGGCGTTAGGCTTCAAGCAGTAGCGTAGGGCTGATTAGCTGAAAGCTCTGAGGACTCACCTGTAGTTCCGACCAACATGGTAACCACCGGTCCTACTGGCTGTTTAAGTCGAGATATTTTGAAATTCAATAAAACCTAAGTTTGAGTTTCTTAACTGACCCAGACACAAAAGCTCAGCAGCCACATGGGTGGGGGTGTGCTGGTCAGCTAGATTTCCCGTTTGATTCCGACGTTTGTGTCATTATGGAAAGTTCTGCTGGATGATACCACTCTAGACACATCACCTAGGAAAAGTAGCCTCTGCTAGTCTCCCAGATCAGGCAAAGTGGGGCTTCCAAAGATGAGGGACCCTTGGAAAGGGCCTGCGCTGATGTGACAAGTCCTAGCTTTGTGGGTTCCAAGTAGATTGGCTTTGGCAGAGGCAGGGACAGCTGGTTGCTGAGCCCCAAGTCTCTTGGTCAGGTCAAGACAGAACAACTGACTGTTTACCTTTGCAGTGTTTCTCTGTTGACTCCCACAAGGCTTTGGAGGTTTGTTCTTCCTTTTCCTGACATCACCCCAGAAGGGGGTGATACTATGACAAACCCAAATGTGTCTGCCCCAGGCACAGCACACTCCCAGGAGCAGGCCTTATGGGCCACGTGTGTTCCCATCCCCCTGGGTGTTGTGCATCTCCTAGAAAACCAGCAGGTGTTGATTGTACTAATGAGCAGTTGGTCTGCAGCTCCTGTGCATTGTGTCTCCTCCTCCTCCTTCTCCTCCTCCTCCTCCTCCTCCTCCTCCTCCTCCTCCTCCTCCTCCTCCTCCTCCTCTCTGTATGATGTCTTTATCTGCAGTCCTCTGAAGTCCCAGAGCGAACTAACGAAGAGATGCCAGCCAGCATTCTGTGCTTCAGGGTTGGCCCAGGAAAAACACACTGCTCTATGATATAAAGTATCTCCAAAGACATGTGGAGGGATGGGGTGTTACACATCTGGGAAACCAGCCCCTGACTGAAATCCAGGAGGTCCCAACCTTTGTTTGGCTGTCATCTGCTGCCGCCATTGTTAAAATCTTCGAGGCATGCCATGTTCCTTTTTCAGTTGTTCCATTTTTAAGTTGTTGAGCAAAAACCAGGATGCTACAAATGATAGATAAGCTGGATTTGTGTAGGTTATCAGGAGGCTGGTCAAGTTTGGGATAGAGCAAAGGACTGAGATGTTTTACAAAAGGAAAAGAAGCAAGCATCTCAGTCTCATAAAACTTCATTTATTCATTCACTCATGTATATGTTGTGTATAATGTATCTTTATTCCATGGATATGCACAATGATAATTACATTGTAACATATGGCTTATTACACCACACTTGTGATATTATGCCTAAAAATATTGTCACTATGATTGAGGAAGTTGAGGCTCAGACAGGATCATTATCTTGCCATGGTCACATAGTCAGTTGCTGGTGAGGTGGAGTTTCAGTGCCTGAAACATCAGACCTATCATATTTGAGCTCAGCTCTCTCCCCATTTGTTTGCTTGCAGGTCCTTGTTCCATGAATCCTGAGGAAGGCGAGTGCCAGGATTATAGTCCTAAAATGGTACCACAATAAGGAAGAGCAAGCTTGCCAACTCTTCTGGTTTGGAAACTGTGGGGCAGTGCCAACCAGTTTGAAACCAGAGAAGAATGGGAGACATGGTGTGCTCCTAGCTAGGCTGAGCCTTGTAACTGGTACCCTTCTTTTAACAGTTAGACCCTGAGACTGGCCTTACTCTTGCCAAAGCAGTCTACCCAGCTCATGACTGACAAAGTCCACTCCACAGCCCTGGATATTATATTATAACTCCCTCCATTGTTTCCTGCCTGTGAAGCCTTAGACTAGCTAATTTGTAAATTCTAATTTTTCCCTCCTTTTAAAATCAGTTCTTAGAGAATTTTATATAAACTGTTTTGGTCATATTCACCCATACTCCAGCTCCTCCAAGATGCGCTCCCTTTCTCCTGCCAATCCAACTTTGAGCCATCTCTCTTTTAAAAAACTCGCCCATTTGTTGACTCCCCATGGGAGGCCTTACCCTTTTTGAGGAGTGGATGGGAGGTGGATGAGTGGGTGGGAGGCTAGGGGAGGGACCAGGAAGAGGGATGGGAGGGGGAGCTGTGGTTGGTATGTCAAATGAAAAAAATCTAAATAAAAAACAACAAAACAACTCGCCAAGTCCAGTTTATGCTGTCCATATGTGTGGCCTTCCATGGAAGCACGATCATACCCGGAGCTACATGTAAAGAAAACTGACTCTGTTCCTCCCAGAAGGTATCGGTTGCCAACAGCTCCTTAGCCTGGGGTGTGACTGGGTGCCTGTCTTCCCTCCATGCTGGGATTTTATTTGGCTTGATCTTGCACGAGCCTTGTGCATGCTGTCACAAGTGCGAGTTCACGTGCGCACCTGCCCTGCTGTGTCCTGAAAACATTGTTCCTTGTGGTCACCCTAACCCTCCGGCTCTTCCACTCTTCCCACCCCACTTCCGCCATGATCTCTGAGCCTTGGGAGGAGGGGCTATGAGACATGCTTCAGCGAGGGCTGAGCATTCTGCAGGCTGGCATTCTCTGCACCTTGAGCAGCTGTGGATCTCTGTTTCTCTGAGGAGGGCTGAATGACGCATTAATGTGGAGATGTCCTTAGGAAGGACCAAATTCTGATTTTTAGCAACAGTAACCAAACCTTTTCTGAACATTAAATGGATTGGAAGTGAGTGGAAAAACAACTTGAGTTTGACCCATCACGTTGTTTTAAAAATGTCGGGAGCTACACAAGTATAAGAAAAATCAGTAAAAGGAGTAAGCAGAGCTTCAGAAATGAGTTGGAAATAGATTTTTATCTATTAGAGATCAAGGAAATATAAGTCAAAGAGGGAGCCCGGAAGAGGAACGTCGAATGTAAAATTCATCTTTACTACCTAATGTAAATGATGAACAAACCAAGTATTCTTCATTAAGTCTTTGGTGTAAGATTGCAGGTGATTCCTACACTCTGACACAGCAGTTGTGAGAGGAGACAGAAATAACTTCTCTGGGACCAGCCTTTGCCACTGATGGCACCCATCATAGACTTCTGTTCTTGAGAATGTACAGTTAAACCGATGCTGTCACCGAGGAGATGAAATGAAAGGCTTGGGCTCCTGTGAGTGTTTGTTGCATTTGCTGTGAGAAAACTCTCTGAGAGAACAAATTAAGGGAAAGGTTTGTTCTGACTCAGGCTTCAGAGGTTTTAGTCAAGAGCCTTTGTCTCTGTTGATCCCAGGCCTAGGACGAGGCAGAGCAGCACACTGTAGGAGGCTGAGCAGGAGGCTGCTTACCTTGTAACAGGGAGAAGGGAGTGAGTGAGCTGGGGCTGGGGACCTGGTCAGACCTTCAGAGTCACACTGCTAACGACATCCTCCATTGAGGTCCCCCCCTTAAAGTTTCCAGTTATCCATCTGGAGAGTGAGCATGCCACACATGAGCATGTTGTGGGACAGTTCATGCTCACGCCCTTACCCCAAGGGATGAAACATTTTACAGGATGGTGGTAGGTGAGATGGTTCAGCTGTTAACAGCGCTTGCTGCCCTTACAGAGGACTGGAGTTCAGTTCCCCATACCTATGTCCCTCGGCATACAGCCACCTGTGACTCCACACACACAGACATAGACACACACAGGTGGACAGATATACAGACTCAGACACACAGAGACACATACAGACACACATAGAGACAAATAGATGACAAAGAGACAGATAGACAGACAGACACACAGACACAGACACACACACACACAGACACATAGATGACAAAGAGACAGACAGACAGATAGACAGACAGACACACACACAGACACACACACACAGACACACACACAGACACACACACACAGACACACATGGCTTTTTTTTTCCCTCTGGCCTCTGAGTTCATTCCCAGAATCCATCAAGCACTGGGAAGGAGGGGAACTCTGGGAAACTTAGGGAGTCTGCCTTGGGGTCTCTGTGAGATCATGCATTATTCATCTTGGGTTTCCCTGAGGGAACATCACAGACTGGGTACCCTAAGCAACAGGAGTTTACTTCTCAGAGCTCTGCTCTAAGCTCAGTGTGCCAGCCTGCTCGGTTTCCTTGGTGAGGGCTGTCTTCCTGGCGTGCAGTGGTTACTTTCTCGTGTCCTCACATGGCCTCCTTGGGCCTTTTCTTTCACGTGCTCATGGAGGGAGGGAGGGAATGAGGTGGCAAAGAGACCCTTTGGTATCTTCTAAGCACTAATCATATTTTATTAGGGCCTCACCCTTCTGAATATTTAACAAAAGGCTCTAAATGCGAATGCAGTCAGATCTGGGATTAGCACTGTCATATGAATTTGGGGAGACACAAACCTACCAGACAAATGGCTGACGGTTTCATAACTCCCCCCTCCCCACAAGGGACAGTGGAGTTTGCTTTCTGGCACAAAGACTATTTTGTTTAACATTTTAATTGTTTTTAAGATTTTCATTTTATTTGTGTTGCCTGCATACATGTCTGTGCATCGTGTTCACGCCTGGTGCCCACAGAGGTCAGAAGGGGACGCTAGGTCCCCTGGAACTGGAGTTGCAGACTGTTGTAGTTACCATGTGGGTGCAGAGATTCAAGCTGGGTCCATTGCAAGAGCGACAAGTGATCTCTACGGCTGAGTCATCTCTCCAGCCCCAGAAACTGGGCTTTTAGATTTGTTTTGGTTTCTCCGCAGTCTGGTGACACTCATGACATTTTGGAGGGAATGGGAATCAGCTTACAAATAAAACACCTTGAAACTTGCTTCTGTGTTTTCCACGTGTACGGGTGTTTTGCCTATGTGTATGTCTGGGCACCACGTGTGTGGCCGGTGTCTGCAGAGGCCGAAAGAGGGCATCGGGTCCCCTGGAACTGGAGCTTTGGATGTTGGGAGCTGTTGTGTGGGTGTTGGGGGCTGAATTTAAGTCCTCTGGAAGAGCAGCCCGTGCTCTTAACTGCTAAACCATCTCCCCAGCCCCGGGAACCAGCTCTACGGAGAGCGCTCAAAGAGACAACAGTTTATTCTATTTTTACAATGATCACCTTTATCTTGTCACAGAGGGATGGCGATGTGTTTGCTGCAGCAAACCAGCCCAGCACAGAAAGACAGCTAAGACGTGATAGTAGACCTATGCAATGTTTTCTCCCAACCATTTGTGCACACTCTAGGTGTACCTAACACCCAAAGGCCCTATATTTTTCTGTTTTCTGCGGTAACATATTACGTTCCGATTTGGGATCCGGTGTTTTTAATGAAGGGAATGAAACGGCAGATGTTCCAGCTCATTGGCAAAGTTGCTGATTGTGCGGGTGTCTGTTTTAGACGCAGGCCCAGCTGCCTGGGCAGAGGGGGCATGCTTCTCTATCCAGAGGATGGTGTTTGAGTGGTGATACATTCACACTTTTGACTCCTACTCTGCCCTTCTTGAGTCCGGGAACTGGGGACATGAAGGCAAAGTTCAGGGGTATGGGAAAGCCGGGTTGGTTTCCTTCCTCGGGACAGTTGAGGTCTAGCTGCAGTTCTCCTTGGGCTTCCTAGATGGCAGTAGAACCCTTCCGCTCCGCTTCTCTTGTGGCTGCAGAGACTGCAGAGGAGCAGAAACAGTCATCTGCTGTTCCAAACCCTCGCTGTCCTGCTTAGTGCACACAGCTTGAAACACAGCGAATGCACAGGCTTTCTGCCTTCTCTTATGTATTTACTCACTCCCATCACTAACCCTCAGATGGTATTGAATGTCATTTCCTGGATGAGGAAACCAGCTCAGGGCAGGGAAATGGTTTGACCTAAACGCAAGACAAAATTGGCTTTGAATTCCTTATGATCTCTCATGAGAGAAGTCATGGGGTGAGGTGGGGTGGGGAATGACAGGTTTGGCTTTCGTACCTTGCCCTTGTAGTTCTGGGCCTGGAGAAGAAACTGGGTAACATGGACAGTGATTGAACTGTGATGCCAGCCAATCCTGATGGCAGCTTTGTTAACCCCCGAAGAGCTCTGGAATAAAAAGGCTTCTCAGTGTTGCCCAGGGCAGACTCAGATGGCTGGGTCAATATCCCCTGCCTCCACAGCCACTGGCGTTGGCAGCTGAGGAACCATGTCTGTGGTCCAGACACCTCTGCAGCCATGGCAGACACTGAAAGGGGCCCCGCTGAAGGCTTTCTGCCCAGAGCCCCCCAACAGCTGGGGTCAGGGGTCCTTCTTGGGGGGGGTATCTGGGAGACACATTATTTCTGTCAGTCTCTCTACTTGGAATGTCTTTTTTCTTTCCATTGTCAGGTCCCTCTCCCTTTCTGAATACAACATGGCATTCAGTGTTTGTACATCACATAAGGCATGAGGATATGGTCTTTGTGTCCATCTCTGAGCCTCACCAATGGTGCCTCCTACTCTTCTCTTCAGCAGAACCAAAGAGAACTTTGTAGTTTCTTGGAAATGTCGTGTTCCATCCCATCTGCGCTCTTGATATTTCCATAGGAAATGTCTTAATTTCATTTGTTTAAAAAGCACTTAGGGGCTGGTGAGACGGCACAATGGGTAAAGGGCTCTATACAAGCATGGGCATCTGACTTTGGATCCCTAGTGCCCACTTAAAAAGGTTGGCATGGCGGCACATGCCTATACTAGCAGCACTGGGAGGTGGAGTCAGGAGGATCCTGGGCTCCTGATGGCCAGCCAGCCTAGCCAATCACTGAGCTCCATGGGCAGTGAGAGACCCTGTCTCAAAACATGTGGATGGAGAGCTATAGAGGAAGACCTTTGATGTTGACGTTCTGGGTTGATTTGCCCTGCTGCTGATTCCTTTGTTGCTATCAGAACAAGCATTTCTGGGTTTCCACCATGGCCTGAGGACCAGTGGCTCTCAAGGGAACTTCCAGGTTTCCAGAATCAGATTGGAACTGTTGAGACATCAGCTTCCAGGACTGAGAAGCCACTGGGTTCTCAGCCTCTCGCTTTCTCTGTCTTTGTCTCTCTCTCTCTCACACACACTTGTATATATAGTGTGTATTCATTCCATTGGTTCCATTCCTCCAGATCAGTGGTTCTCAACCTTCCTAATGCTGCAACCCTTTAATACAGGTCCTCATACTGTGGTGATGCCAAACCATAAAATCATTTTCATTGCTACTTCATAACTGTAATTTTGCTACTGATATGAATTGCAATGTAAATATCAGATACACAACCCCCCAAACAGTTGTGACCCACAGCTTGAGAACCACTGCTCTAGAGAATCCTAACTACACTGTGAGCCTTGTACCCAAGAATCCTTTGCCTAGCCCAGAGCCACCATCTCATTTTAGTTAGGATTTAACTCTCTAGGAATGTTCCGCAAGTGGCCCCCATGGCCAAGGCTTGGCTACCAGACTGTGGTGCTATCAGGAGTGTGGTGGAACCTTTAAGGGGTGGGACCCTGGAAAAGGAAGCTAGGTCATTGGGGCATGCCCTTGAATGGCCCTTTGTGTCTGGTTTGTGGTCCTTTGCTCTCTGGCTGCTCTGAGGTGAGCAGCCTTCCTCTGCCTCATGTTCCTGCTGTGTCACTCCTGGCTGCAGGCTCACAACAAGTGGATTGAGGGACAATAGATTGAAAGCTCAAAATCATTAGTCCAACTCAGTCAGCTTTTCTTCCTACAAGCTGATTTAGTTCAGTCACTTAGCAGCTTTCAAAGCTATTAGGGATGTCCCCAGACCCCCTCAACACTTGCTTCCTTTCTGTAGCTCTTGCTCTAGAAAGAGCACTTTACAGATTCTGCATTGGGCTGGAGAGATGGCACAGCCACTAAAGGCTGGGCTCACAACCAAAATTACAGATTCTGCATTATTTAATGCCTGTCTTTAGATATATTTATATACACGAGCGTTTTGTCTGTCTGTATGTGTGTGTGTGCACCACATGCCTGTCTTGTACCTGCAGAGGTCAGAAGAGGGCATCAGAAGCCCTGGAACTGGAATTATGGGTGATTGTGAGTCACAACATGGGTGATAGGAATCTGACTTAGGTCCTCTGTCAGAGCCTCCATTGTTCAAAGCCAGTGAACCACCTCCTCAGTCCCTCTGCCTTTGTTTTTATTCTGTATTTACTTGGAACACCAAGGCTCTGTGTGCCCTATCGCCCCGTGGAAAAGCTTCGTGCGTTTTGAAGTTCTCTTTTGGATCTGTCGTCTCGTTAATTATCACCTTGTATTGCTTTGGGGACATTAATTCTTACGATGAAATTAAGTTGTAGAAAGGTCAAGTGACATCAAGCCTCATGCACTGAATCAGTTGGTCTAAAATTAGAATGAAATGGGTTTTGAACTGCCTTGGCATCTGTTCGGTTCACTTTGCAAAACTTAAGCATTTTAGTCATTAGGTGAATCGATTCCATGGTGCCTTTAAACATATAGTACATTTCATCGATTCAACGAAATTGGAGGTTTTAGGACTGCTGGGCTCAGAAATTGGTTCCCAGCTGTGTTTAAAAGTGCAGAAATCAATATGAGATCCAGGTGTGGTGGTGCCCAACATAATCCCAGGTCATCCTCTGAAACACAGTGAGCAAGACCAGTTTAGGCTATGTGAGACCCTGCCACAACAAACAAATAATTACCCCCCCCCAACAAAAAAGCAAAATGAAACAAACAGAAAAGGCTAAGAATGTAGTTCAGGGATGGAGTGCTTTTAAGTATGATCCCCAAGCATGCACACACACACACACACACACACACACACACATAAATGTAATGTAAAAACATCATAAGGAAGGATGAAAATAAATGGCCAAAGCTGAATTGAGATTCAGCAACAAGAAGAGACCTGAAAAGATACACTTTGATAGCAAGATGGAGACACTGAAGTATATATTGCACATATCCAGCACCTGGGCCCACAACCACAAAAGTTTCTTCTTCAGCCATCTTAGCTGTCCACTGTGGCTTGGGGCTGATGGAGCAGGATTTACTTGTAACACTGTCATCTTAGCATTTTTTATTTCTTAGATAGATATTCATATTATCTACAAATGCATTATATACAAATGCACATTGCTTGATTTTTTTCCCCTTTCCAATTCCTTTCTCAATGTTCTCTCTAAGCTTCAAAATAGACAACAATTAAATTATGTTGTCCCTTATGTGGTCAAAGAAGAAAAAAAATGAAGATGTGGTTGATATGCAAGTCAGGATGTCAATGTGATGGGGGCTCTGGTGTTCTGTGCCCCCCCTCTTTGCCCCCACCCAGGGAGCGAAGAACTTGTCCATCTGTTGTGGGAATTCGATCCAGTCAGCCAGTGGTATTGGGGTGACTAGTCCCAGGGTGTGGTCTTGGCTGGTAACCGGATAAGAACTGAGGAGGAGGGTTGCAAGCTCTCTCTGGGATGTGGAAGGTTTCCTGATGCCACTGTTTGATGAGCTGGAATGATGAGCTGGGGAGCTTTCCCCATCCTTCCCTGGTGGATGAGGAGGCAGAGGCACCACTTCATTGTGTATTTGTATGTTATTCCCGTTTCATCCCTTAATGAATTATGGACCAGACTTCCATAGGTTCTCACTTCATTCATCCAGCTGTTGTGCAACTCCTGGCAGGCAACCTCTAGATGAGACATCGAGAGGATTTCACCAGTTGGAGAGGGTTCATATCCTTTCAGGGGCAGTTGATCAAAGCTGAGTTATAAATGTCCACCTTACCATGTGCGACAGGTTGACCCTAGAGCTGCCTGAGGGGTTGGCTGTAGCCTGCACATTAGCCTGGCTTCTCTCTGCCCAGTTCTTTCTTTCCTTCCCACTCACAGATACTACTCTTCAGGTAACCCTGTATAGACATCCTTCATGCTACCTATATCAGGGACTGCTTCCTGGGAACTCCACTCCATGTTCCTTTTGTGGAAGGAAGAGCCTAGAAGCGGGATGTGGAACATGGATGTTGACATTCTCTAGCCTCCTGGAGTTGTGTAGTCATTAGGTGTGGTGGTTTGAATAGGATTGGCCCCCATAGACTCATGTATTTGAATGCTTGGCCCATCGGGAGTGTCATTATTAGGAGGTGTGACCTTGTTGGAGTAGGTGTGGCCTAGGAGGAAGTGTGTCACTGTGGAGATGGGCTTTGAGGACATCAGATGTCACCTAAATTCTCCCACTAAAGAGCACCTTCTTTGACACCTGGACTTGAACAATGGTAAGCATGCTGCCTTGGTTGTCCATTCCCAGTTCTTCCCTGTCAGAAAGACTTCACTTTCTGGTTGATACTGACAGGAGGGTGGCTTATATGTTGAGGTGTTAGGAGTGTTTCTTATATGCCACATGCAGCCGCACCCTCTAACTGTTGTTGGATTTCTAGGTAGGGGCAAGGAGGTTGTCTTCTCTTAAGTGCTGCTCTATTGCAGTCTCAGAGAACCAGCTCCAAGACCGAACCCAGGGTATGCAAACCCAGGGTATACTACCCTGCTTCAGATGATTGAGAATGACCTTTCCTAGGGAAAACCGAGAAGAAAAACCAAAACCATTTGTTAAAAACTGACTAACACACAACAGAACTGGCCAGAGAATGTGGTTTTTGGATTTAGATTTGAGTGAGGATGGGGAAAAATGGTTGGACTTTCAACATTTTCCCACCATTCATACACACAATATGAGGCCCAAGGAGAGAAATCCAAAGGAATGTTACAATACAAGCTGCCATAATTCACGAAATGAGTGCTTTAACACAAAACAAGGTGGTGGAAGATGTCTAGTTAAGTACAGCAGAACCAAGAAAAACCAACTCCATTCTCACCGAAGCCACAAGAAAACAGGCAGAGTGTTAGCATGGAGAGAAAATCTCAAACCACCACTGATGGGATGTCGCTGCAAATGTTGTGGAATCCAGAGCATTCTGTTTTCAGTCGTAGCATGTTTAATCTGCCAATCCTGATCCCTCTTTCTGTGTTTCTCCCTACAGGTGTTTATCACTTTTGATCACACTGTGTAATTTCTGGTATTGATGTATTGTCACACCTACCCTTCTCTCAGGCCCCAGTAGTGCCAGTCTCACAAGCACAGATGTTGACACTGTTTTGATTCACTGATGCAGAGTGGGCTTTACCCACAGTTCTGACAGCTTCAGATTCAGTTGTCTTCGGCTGGTGGTGATTACAAAAATAGTACATGGCTTGGTGGTGGTAGCACACACCTTTAATCCCCGCACTGGGGAGGCAGAAGCAGGCAGATTCAAGTTCAGGGTCAGCCTGATCTACATAGTGAGTTTCAGGACAGCTAGGGCTACACAGAGAAATTCTGTCTCAAAAAACAAAAACAACACACACACACACACACACACAATAGCAAATGGGAAATTCCATGAACAATGTAAGTTAAGCTTGTTGTTCTGAGCAGCATGGTGAACTCTCATACCATCCTGCTCCATTGTTCCCAGAATGTGAATTTTCCCTTGGTCCAATGAATCCGTATAGTATATGCCACCAATTAGATACTGAGTAGTCATCTCAGTGATCAGGGGACACTGCAATGCTCATGTCTGAGTGAGAAGGTCCGTAGACGCTAACACTGTGGTGAGTATCTACCTTGCATATCCCTTCATTTCATGTAATCATTGTATCATTTCACAATATCATAAGAAATGTGAGTACAGGGCAGCAAGATATTCAGATTGAGAGAGAGAGAGAGAGAGAGAGAGAGAGAGAGAGAGAGAAACACTCTTCTTGTGGAGTATTATCATAATTGTTTTTTTTTTTTTTTTGGTTTTTTCGAGACAGGGTTTCTCTGTGTAGCTTTGCGCCTTTCCTGGAACTCACTTGGTAGCCCAGGCTGGCCTCGAACTCACAAAGATCCGCCTGGCTCTGCCTCCCGAGTGCTGGGATTAAAGGCGTGCGCCACCACTGCCCGGCTGTTCTTTTTATTATTAGTTATAATTTCTAATTTTTCACTATACTCAATTTATGAATTAAACTTTACCACAGCTATGCATATAGGGGAAGAAACATAGTATACATCAGTTGCAGGCCAGCAGGTAAGACTCCTGAAGGCAAGCCTTCCCACCAACACCCCCATCAGACCCTGTAATCTACAAGCCCCACTCCATCCCTCAACACCCCCCCCACCAGACCTCAGCGGCTCCCTGAGACACAGACACCATTTGCACCAATTAGAGGAAGAGATGGGTAGATGCCAGTGCAAGAATATGTTCAATAGCATAAAGAACAATATGGCACCACCAGAACCTAGCAGTTCTACAACAGCAAGACCTGATCATCCCAATGTAGAAGAAGCAGAAGAAAATGACTTTAAAAATGACTTTATGAAGATATTAGAGGCCTTTAAAAAGGAAATGAAAAATTTCCTTAAAGAAATGGAGGAAAAGACAAACAAAAAAATTGGAAGAAATCAATAAATTCCTTAAAGAAAGTCAAGAAAATCCAAGAAACTCCACCCCAGTGGCTGGCCAGCAGGGAAGACTTCTGTGGGCAGGCTCCCCCACCAAAACCCCCCATTGGAACCTGCAATATACAAGACCCATACCCTGCTCCAAACCTACCCACCCCCTGTGACTACAGTGGCTTCCTAAGACACAGAATCTGCCAGCTTTCATTGAACCAAGAGTGGCTTCCTGAGACATGGAATCTGCCAGCTCTCATTGGACCAAGAGCTCTCATTGGACCAAGAGCAGCTCCCTGAGACACAGAATCCACCAGCTCTGGTTGGACCAAGAGCCCTGATAAGACCAAGAGCAGCTCTCTGAGACACAGAATCCACCAGCTCCAATTAGACCAAGAGCTGAGATTGGACCCAGAGTGGCCCCCTGAGACATAGACACAACAAGCACAGATTGGACCAAGAGTGGCTCGCTCAGACACAGGGACCTCTTGTATCTATTAGCAGAAGAGATGTGTAGATGTCAGTGCAAAAATACATACAACAACATAGAGAGCAATATGGCATCACCAGAACCTAGCAGTTCTACAACAGCAAGACCTGAACATCACAACAGAGAAGAAGCAGAAGAAAGTGTCATTAAAAAATAACTTTATGAAGATGATAGAGGACTTTAAAGAGGAAATGAAAAATTTCCTTAAAGAAATTGAGGAAAAGACAAACAAAAAATTGGAAGAAATCAATAAATTCCTTAAAGAAAGCCAAGAAAACCATGAAAAAGCAGTTAAGCATGTGAAGGAAACAGTTCAAGACCTGAAAATTGAAACAGAAACAATGAAGAAGACACAAACCGAGGGAATGCTGGAAATAGAAAATCCAAGTAAATGAACAGGAACTATAGATGCAAGTATAACCAACAGAATACAAGAGATGGAAGAGAGAATCTCTGGAGTAGAGGATACAATAGAGAAAACAGATTCGTCAGTCAAAGAAAATACCAAAGCCAAAAAAGTCATAGTACAAAATGACCATGAAAAGGCCAAACCTAAGAATAATAAGGATAGAAGAAGGAGAAAAATGCCAAGTCAAAGGCACAGAAAATATATTCAACAAAAACATGGAAGAAAACTTTCCCAACTTAAAGAAGGAAATACCTATGAAGATACAAGAAGCCTATAGAACACCAAATAGACTAGACCCCCCAAAAAGTCCCCTCGCCACATAATAATTAAACCACTAAACACACAGAATAAAGAAAGAATATTAAGAACAGCAAAGGAAAAAGGCCAAGTGACCTATAAAGGCAGACTTATCAGAATAACACCTGACTTCTCAATGGAGACTCTGAAAGCCGGAAGGTCCTGGACAGATGTAATGCAGACACTAAGAGACCATGGATGCCAGCCTAGACTAATATAACCAGTAAAACTTTCAATCACCATAGACAGAGTGAAGAAGACATTCCAAGACAAATTTAAACAATACCTATCCACAAATCCAGCCCTACAGAAAGCACTAGAAGGAAAAACTCCAACTTAAGGAAGTCAGATGCACCCACGAAAACACAGGCAATAGATAATCCCACAGTAATAAATCCCAAAGAAAGGAAATACATACACACTATCACCAAAAGATAACAGGAATTAACAATCCCTGGTCATTAATATCCATCAATATCAATGGACTCAATTCACCTATAAAAAGACACAGGCTAACAGAATGTATACAAAATCAGGATCATTCTTCTGCTGCATACAAGAAACACATCTCAACTTCAAAGACAGACACTACCTCAGAGTAAAAGGCTGGGAAATAGACTTAAGCTGGTGTAGCTATCCTAATATCTAACAAAATAGACTTCAAATTAAAATCAATCAAAAGAGAATAATCCAAAATGGCTGAAAGACATTTAAGAAATTGCTCAACATCCTTAGTCATCAGGGAAATGCAAATCAAAATAACTCTGAGATACCATTTTACACCTGTTAGAATGGCTAAGATCAAAAACACTGGTGACAGCTTATGCTGGAGAGAATGTGGAGCAAGGGGAACACTCCTCCACTGTTGGTGGGAGTGCAAACTTGTACAGCCACTCTGGAAATCAGTATGGTGACTTCTCAGAAAATTGGGAATCAATCTACCTTAAGACCCAATGATACCACTCTTGGGCATATACCCAAGGCATTTTCAGTCATACCACAAGGACACTTGCTCAACTATGTTCATAGCATTATTTGTAATAGCCAGAACTAGAAACAACCTAGATGCCCCTCAACCAAAGAATGGGTAAAGAAAATGTGGTACATATACACAATGGAGTATTTCTCAGCTGTAAAAAGCAATGACATCATGAAATTTGCAGGCAAATGGATGGAACTAGAAAATATCATCCTGAGTGAGATAACCCAGACTCAGAAAGACAAGCATAGTATGTACTCACTCATAAGTGGATACTAGATGTAAAGCAAGGGATAACCAGACTACAACCCACAGCTCCAGAGAAGCTAGCTCACAAGAAGGACTCTAAGAAGGATGCATGGATTGCCCTGGGAAGGGGAAATAGATGAGATCTCTGCAGTAAACTGGGGGTGAGGAGGGGCAATAGAGGGGAGGAGATGGGGAATGAGAACATGAGGGAACAGAATGGTCCAGCTTGGGGAGGCACAGATTGGGAGAGCAATGAAAGGAATGTTTTGATAGAGGGACACATTATGGGATTAGGAAGAAACCTGGTGCTAGGGAAATTCCCAGGAATCCACAAGGATGACCCCAGCTTAGACTATTAGCAATAGTGGAGAGGGTGCCTGAACTAGCCTAACCCAGTAATCAGATTGGTGAATACCATAACTGTCATCATAGAGCTTTCATCCAGATGCAGAGATCTACAGCCAAGCACTAGGCAGAGCTCCAGGAGTCCAGTTGAAGAGAGGGAAGAGGGATTATATGAGCAAGGGGGGGGGTCAAGATGATGATGGAGAAATTTACAGAGACAACTGAACCAAGCTTGTGGGAACTCATGAACTTGAGACCAACAGCTGTGGAGGCTGCATGGGACCAGACTTGGCCCTCTGCATACAGGGAGACAGTTGTATAGCTTGGTCTGTTTCAGAGGCCCCTGGCAGTGGGATCAGAATCTATTCCTGGTGCATGAGCTGGCTTTTTGGAGCCCATTACTTGTGGTGGGACGCCTTGCTCAACCTTGCTCAGCAGGGAGGGGCTTGATTCTGCCTCAACTGAATGTACCAGGTTTTGCTGACTCCCCATGGGAGGACTTACCCTTTCGGAGGAGGGGTCGTGGGTGGAGGGGAAGGCTAGCGGGGAGTGGGAGGAGGGATGAGAGGGGGATCTGTGTTTGGTATGTAAAATGAATAAAAAAATTCTGAAAAAAAATAGTATACATAAGAGTTGGTTCTATATCTGGTTTCAGTCATCTATTGGGGGAGGGACTTGGAGTGCATTCTTTATGGATAAAGGGAGGCTGATAGTTCAAAAGCTTAAAATAGTTCCTGGAATTTGGTGATTACTCAATAGATATTTTGGAATAAATGAAGTTGCTTCTGCACACCCCACCAGCACACAGACCTCTCCATCAGTAGGTGTTAGTGAGGAAAACAAACAGTTGGTCTCTGGCCTTTGAACAGACAGCTCTCTGGGAAGTCCTTGAGCACCATTTCATTATAAAATATAGTGCAAACTCAAAGAATGGTAGACATATTGTATCACAAGAAGCAAGTTGTTGAGCAGTGGGATAGAGGAGAAACTTTGAGGGGTAAGGTGACTTACAGAGACATAAGTACACAACCCAAGAAGAATTCATGCTCTTAGCTTCATTGAGTGCCGTGTATAGTTCTTGATTGCTGAGACAAGAGTGCCAAGAGCAGGAACTTGCAGGGGGAGTGTTTCCAAGTGATAGATGTAGATCCTGCCTGCCAAGCAGCCCTGCACACCCAGACTGATATCTGCCAACACATAGTATTCTTTCAAGTATCTGGCCATACAAGATTGGCTTTTATGAAAAAGATGAGTACCATTGACCAAGAAACCAGCAAGAAAACAAGAGAAATATTAAGAGAGAAAAACGGAAAAGGTTTCTGTGGCAGGAACCTGAGAAAAACAGGACATGGTGGCACACACTTTTAATGCCAGCATGTAGGAGGCAGAGGCAGGCGGATCTCTGTGAGTTTAAGGCCATCCTGGTCTACAGAGTAACTTCCAGGCCAGCAGAGCTATATAGTGAGGTCCCTGTCTCCAAAATGAAAACAAACAAACAAATAAGCTAACATCAAAACAAAACGAAACAAAATAAACAAAAACAAAAAAACCCATGAGAAAAATGATATTACCAAGAATAAGAAAATATGGAATGAATAAAGTAAATAGTAGAAAAGAAAAAAAAACAAAACAAAACACACGGGTTCTTTGTGACAAGCACTTGAAGAATAGATGCTAGGGTACAAAGGAGACACATTTTAAGAGTGCTAGGAAGAAACAGAAATGAGCAGGAAGAACTCGGGGAGGGTGTGTGTGAAAGGGAAGATTGAAACCAGTGTATGTTAGAAGTAGAAAAAGAAAAAAAAATGTCATCATAAAAATATAGTCAAAGCCACAAACGAGCTTAAAAGGACCAGAAAGGAAACACAGTAGGAAGTTAAAACTGGCTTAATTTCTGTCACATGCAATTGGCATCTGTGGCTAAAATTAGAGAAAGTGACGCATAAAAGGAGCAATGACATGGAATTAAGAAAATCTGAAACACAAATATTAAGCTCGATCTTGACAGCAGCATGCTCTTCCTTTGTGTAGATTCTCACATGTGTTTTCTGGGCATGCCATCAGGAATGTCAGACGTTGTGTGTTAGTCACTTATCACTGACAAAACTATCACAGGGAACAACTTACAGGAGGGAAGAGGCCTGAAGCTTCCAGGGGGTTGACTCTGCGGTTACTTGGCTCTGTGCATTGGGCAGGGGGTCATGGCAGCAGGGGTGTGCTGCAGCAGAGCTCTGTGTGCTTGATGAATGACCAGCCGAGACAGTCAGGAGTCAGCAAGGGGCCACATAACCCAATGACCATGCCCCCCTCACCCCCCAATTGATCTTCCTCCATCTGGGCTCTGCCTCCCAAAGCTTCCAGAACCTCCTCAAAGAGCACCTTCATCTGGGGAGCAGCTGTTCATAGTCTTAGTAGTTCAAATGTTGATCGAAAGTCCAAATTCAAGTTCCCGCTCAAGATTCAAGACAAACCCTTAGCTGTGAGAGCCTTTAAAATATATATATATATACTCCTAACATTCAATAGCACAGTATAAGCATACCCATTCCAAAAGGAGGGTGTGGGAGAATAGCAAGAGAGGACAGGACCAAAGCAAGACTGAAATCCGGCAAGGAAAACCATCCTCAGCTCTGTACCGGATAGGAGAACACATGGTGTCCTGCTGTGAATCCCAACAGCCTTGGGTAGCTCTACAGCTCTGGCCTTGCCATTTACAGGCCACATGGCCGCATGGCGCCTCTCTTCTGGCTGGCTCCACTCACTGCCTGCAGCCTTCCTCAGCCATTGTTATACATTCCTAGCATCTTCAACTTCCTGGGGTCTCCTGTGGAGCTTTTACTCATCTTCACAGAGTGATATATTAGCCTTTTGGGGGGTCCTTGCTAGGAATCTGACCTTGCTCACGAGGACAGGAGGTAGACACTGGCTAGGTAGTTTAGGGCAAGGACCTGGGAAGAGTTTCATTAGTGTTCTTGGTCAGAGGCAGGGAGTTTCCTTGATTCTCATTGTAGAATGCCAGAAGGGAGAGGTTACATCTTACCTCTCAAGTGAGCAGCCCTGCCCTGAGGCTGCATGTGAAGGTCACGCTGAAACTACTGTCCAGATTCTAACCCTTTCTGCTGAATGGGCAGCTTTTGAATTACATCTCTAGAGGTTCACGGTGAAAATGAGTTGTATCTGCTTCCCAATTCCAGGCAATCTCATAAATTATTTTTGGGGTACCTCCTCAGAAGGGTGAATATCATAATAGCCTTGATCAGGTCTCAGTAGAGGTACATTAGGGGAACTATTTCCTCCTGGTCAAAATAATGAAAACTATACTGGTCCTGAATGGAGACATGAATTTCTGATCTGCATTAAAGACTACATTATATACCACTGTTTGCTCACTTATGAAAATCCAGCTGGGCCTATCAGTTACCTGGTCAAGAGACTACCCTTCATTGAGTAAGGCTGGTTTACCTTAAGCCATGCTAAGAAGATGGGAGGAATAATTAGTCCTTTAATGAGATAATGTACCTTTCCTATCCAGAAATCCTGCCTTGGTGCAACTGCTTGTAGAACTGCCACCATGCAGCTTAGCTGAGCCTGCCCACTTTTCTGAATCACTCATAAAAGTGTAACTTTGCCCATTTCTGTCTTTTTTTAAAATCTTTTTTCTTTCTTGTGGATACTGGATAGAGTCTGAACATGCTTTTTCTTGATGCTTTGGGCTTCCTCATTCTTTTC
>CABHPH010146222.1:2095-30153 GCA_902168325.1 Peromyscus nudipes
TTCTTTTCTTTTCTTTTCTTTTCTTTTCTATTCTTTTCTTTTCTTTTCTTTTCTTTCTTTTGCTAAAGAATTGACTAGGAGATCCTTTAGGTGTTTTGTAATTTTTATCATATTTGTTGGGTCTTTTACATAGAGTGTAGGTTTTTGGTGTAGTCTACATTGCTCAGTAAACAGTTTTTCATATTTTTGAGACGATCTGAGGCTAACCTTGAACACCTGGTGATGCTCTTGCCTCCTGTGCTGAGTACTAAGAATGTAGACATGCCAGGCGGTGGTGGTGCACCCCTTTAGTCCCAGCACTCGGGAGGCAGAGGCAGGCGGATCTCTGTGAGTTCGAGGCCAGCCTGGGCTACCAAGTGAGCTCCAGGAAAGGCGCAAAGCTACACAGAGATACCCTGTCTCGAAAAACAAAACAAAACAAAACAAAACAAAACAAAACAAAAAAAGAGTGTAGACATACACTATCCCACGTCTTTTTTATTTTGCTGTGCAGTTTGAGTTCATTTCAGTCCTGTTGTTTTCTCCTTCCCAAAAGCTGGGATTACAAGTTTGAGCCTGTGCTTAGCTATATCCTGTATCTTTTCTCTTTTAATAAAGTGAGAGAGAGAGTGTGTGTGTGTGTGTCTGTCTGTCTGTGTCTGTGCATGTAGTTGGAATTTTCTTTGGGCCACCAACCAGCTCCCAAATAAAGATACAGAGACTTATTATTAATTATGACTTCTCAGCCTTAGCTTAGGCTTGTCCCACAAGCTCTTTTAATTTAACCTGTTTCTATTCATCTACGTTTTGCATTGGGGCTTTTTACCTTTCTTTCGTTTTTATGTCCTGCTTTCCTGCTTCCTTGTGTCTGTCTGACTGGCCAATGTCGTCTCCCTGGCATCTCTTTTTCTTTCTTCCCTCAAGCCTAAATTCCTCCTCCTACTTAATCTCCCTGCCTGGAAGTCCTGCCTGTACCTCTTCCCTCGCTATTGGCCATTCAGCTTTTCATTAGACCAATCAGGTGCCTTAGGCAGGCAAGGTAAAACAGTAGTATATCTTTACATAATTAAACAAATGCAACACATCTTTGGGTAGTTAAATATTCCTGTGTGTGTGTGTGTGTGTATGTGTGTGTGTGTGTGTGTGTGTGTGTGTTTGTGTTTGTGTGGTCCGTGCATGTGGGTGTGCAGGTACAGTCCCATTCTCATGTGAAGGCCAAAGCAGAACTTTAGGTGTCTTCCTCTATCACCTCTATTGCTGTCTGCCTTATCGCCTCGAGACAAGGTCTCTTACTGAATCTGAATTGGCCTATTTGGCAAGCCTGGCTGGCCAGGGAATTCTCAGCATCCAGCAGCCATGCCTAGCCTTTTACAAGTAGGTATTGGGATTTGAACTCAGGTCCTCATGCTTACAGAGCAAACACTCTTATATACTAATTGATTCCCAACCTTTCTATCCTGCATCCTGTGGAAGTTGAGAGACCTGTCTATTGAGTGCATTATCTAGTATTAGGATTCTGGTTACCTTTTTTTGTTTGTTTTAAGACAGGTTAGCCTCCAACTGGCTATGTAGTCCAGGATGACCTTGAACTAATCCCCTTGCCTTTATAGAAAGTTCTGGGATCACAAGCATGCGTCACTGAGCCAGATGGAGTAGCGCACATCTGTAATCATAGAACTCAATTGACTGAGGTAGGAGGATCATGGGTCCTTGGCCATCTTGGGCTGTGTAGTGAGACCCATCTCAAAAATGAAACAAAAAACAAAACAACAACAAAAAAACCCAAGGTGTAGTGGCACATGCAACTGACCTCACAGCACTTGAAAGACAGAGCAGAAGGATCAGTAGTTCAAGTCCATACTTGGCTACATAGGGAGTTTGATGCCAGCCTGAGCTACATGAGACCCTGTCTCAGAAAGAAACAGATTTTGAAAATGGCCATCTAGGTTTAAGGGTGACATTCTAACTGCCTGTTAATCAAAGTCAGTTTTAGAAATAATAACCCTGGGCGTGTGAGATGGCTCACAGAGAGGGAAGTGCCCCCAAGTCACTCATCATGGAGGGCCTGGACACAGATGGAGGAAAAAGACTTATGTTAAAGATATATTACTTCATGATCTGTTTCTACAAAGTGACTTCACATTCTTGTAACCCTACTACAAGCAGGTAAAGGTGCTTGAGAACAAACCTGATACCAAGTTCAACCCCTAGGATCTTCTTGGCCTTCTGACTCATGCACAACCATGCTTTGTTTTTATTAGCTGTATTTAATGAGCGTATGCTTGGACAATATGTCGGTTCTCTCCTGCTGCCATGTAGTCCCATGGCTGTCAACTTGGTGGCAAGTACCTTTACCTGCTGAGCCAGCTTGCTGGCCTTTATTTTTTATTTTATTTTATTTTTGGTTTTTCAAGACAGGGTTTCTCTGTTTAGTCCTTGCTGTCCTGGAACACTCTGTAGACCAAGTTGGCCTTGAACTCAGAGATCCACCTGCCTCTGCCTCCTGAGTGCTGGGATTAAAGGCATGTGCCGCCGCCGCCGCCGCCGCCGCCGCCGCCACCACCACCACCACCACCCGGCCTTATTTATTTTTTTTAAAGACACGTCTTACTCCGTATCCCAGACTGGGTTCAAATTTGTGGTGATCATTTTGCCTCAGTCTCTCAAGTACCCTAATGCTAGTCTTATAGGAATATGCCACTACACCTGTCTAGTTATTTCTTTTTCTCTTTTGTCTTTTTTTTTTTTTTTTGGTCTTGTTTTTTTGGGTTTTTTTTGAGACAGAGTTTCTCTGTGTTGCTTTGCGCCTTTCCTGAAACTCACTCTGTAGCCCAGGCTGGCCTTGAACTCACAGAAATCCGCCTGGCTCTGCCTCCCGAGTGCTGGGACTAAAGGTGTGCGCCACCACCGCCTGGCTCTTTTGTCTTTTTATGAAGTTGATTATCCTGGTGAAATTATTCTACTTTGGGTGTAAATCTAATATGGTTTTAATTAAACTCTTCTGTGTGTGTGTATTAAATTTTTAGCTTTATTTCTATAGTTTTTCTGTCTACCTTTCAATAGTGAGGATTGAACACAAAGTCTCTCATATGATGGGCAAACACTCCGCTGAATCCCCAGCTTTTTCTTGCTTTTATTTTGAGGTAGAGTCTTACATTGTAAGCCCAGGCTCACCTAACTTGAGGCAATTATCCTGCCCCTGTCTCCCATGCTGGGATTACACTATCTCCTTGGGCGTTTCAGTCTGACCAAAGATTAGTTCATTGAAGTTGCACAATATGCGGTTGGGCGCAGGGATGGATAAGTGAATGCCGGTCTTTGAACTAGATGACCGGTAGGTAATTCTGGTCTTTATAGCACCAGCAACACCTCGGAGTTCTTCAGATCTGGTTGGCAGGTGCATTTCTCGCTGTCGGCATGTTGTCTGCACAAACTCAACAGCACCTCTCTCGTCTTGTACCTACTTAGGATATTCTCCAGCCACACTACCACGATGCTTCTGCTTTACGTGGCACTCTCTTACTATAGAGGTTTACATTTTGCAGCAATTTCTTTCCCTCCCTCTTCCTCCTTCCCTTTTTTCTCTCCTTTTAGAACAGTAATTTTGTCTTTCTCCAATTTGATAATAATGTAGTCCTTTCTTGATTGGTTTTTAGAGCTAGTATAGAATTCAAGGAGTACTGCAGCAATTTAATTGGTACTGAAAGGGAGTAGAGAAGACGATAACATGTTTTCATAGTATTGGTAAATGTAAAAGTGTTGGAAAAGTACTATTTAGTGCTCATATAATTCAAAATTGGTTTAGGCAAGAATCGTGGAAGGATGCTAAATTTGGGAGAAATCCATGGGCATGATATTTGCATGGCATTGGAAGTGTTTCCTTACTTAACGACTTTCTAGTTACTAGAGGAAAAAGTTTGAAACCATGGAATTAATATTACCAAAAGGCCAAACAGTTACTGAGTGCCATTGTTTTAGGGAGAGAGGGTGGCTGTGATTTCCCTGGACAGGACAGGCTGGCTGTGTATCCCTGGCTGACCTTGGAGTTAGGATTTTTCCTGCCTCAACCTTGAATTTTGGGACAAGAGACATGTGCCACCATGCCTAACTTATGTGTTTCTTGGTGTGATACCATCAGTTCTGTGATATTCTTACTCAAAGTGCTTAACCTGGGTAATCACGGGGAAACTTAAATATTGAGAAAATTCCATGAAGTAGCTGGCCTATATTCTTCAAAAAGAAAGGCAAAGACTAGGGCTGGCGAGGTGGCTTAGAAGTAAAGACTTGTACTAACTACCAAGCCTGATAACATGAGTGTGCTGACCCCAGAGACCCACCCAGTGGAAGGAGAGAACTGACTCTCACAGTGGTCCTCTGAGTACCATGCATGGCGACATACTCCCACAAATAAAGAAAATGGAAAAGTATAAAGAAATGTTGATTTGAAAATACCAAGGAGACATACTAATGACATGCATCACTTGATTCTGGATTAAACTCTTGAGGTGTAAAATGCCACGAAGTCCGTTGTTGTGGTGAATGGAAAAATTGGAATGTGGACTATAAAGTATTTTAGTACTAAGTTTCTTGAATTGATAACTACCCTATGGTTATGTAAAGAATATTGTTCTTAGGATACCTCCTGAAAAATGACTATACAGGAGCCTGATAAGCTGATCATGTTGGCCACTATACTTGTGTTCCCAGCATTTGGGAGCTGAAGCAAAATCACAAGTTTGAAGTCAGTCTGACTTATGTAGAGAGACCCTGTTTCAGCCCCTTCCCAAGGGAAAAACAGCATGAGCTTGATACAACAACCTACTTGAATAATTTGAAAAAAGGTGTATATTAATATAGAAAAAATATTAACCTGGTGATTCTAGACTAAAGGAGTTTGGAAGTTCTCTATTGTTGCAGTTCATCTGTAGATTAAGGATTGTAGTTGGAATTTTTCTTTTGGCTGCCAACCAGCTCCCAAGTAAAGACACAGAGACTTAATATTAATTATGAATTTGTGACCTTAGTTTAGGCTTGTCCCACTAGCTCTTATAACTTATTTTAGCCTGTTTCTCTTATCTACATTTTGCCTTGGAGCTTTTTACTTTCCCTTCGTTTTGTATGTCTTGTTTCCTCTGTATCTGGCTGGTGACTGCCTGGCTGGTCCTGGGTGTGTCCCTCGTTCTCCCTCTCCCCACCCCCATTCCTCCTACAACTTAATTCTCTCTGCCTGCAGCCCTGCCTATCCTTCTACTGCTTAGCTATTGGCTGTTCAGCTTTTTATTAGACCAATCAGGTGCCTTAGACAGGCAAGGTGAAACAAATGTAACACATCTTTACATAGTTATACAAATGCAGCATAAACAAATGCAACACATCTTTACATAGTTAAAGTAATACTCCATAGCAAAGGATCATTTCAAAGTAAAAGAAATAAAGGTGAGGATATAGTTCAGTGGCAGAGTACTGCCTGCTGTGCATGAAATCCTGAGCTCCATCACAGCACCGGCAGCACAAACCACTGTCCTTAAGTTCTGTAGCAAAATAAACACTGTGGTTTCCACTGTTACTCACTTTCCTGTGTGTAACTTTGGAAAGTCTTCTCCAGCCCGTAATCTCTCTTTAAAAATGTCTTTATCTACAGGGAATCAAAGACTCCATCTGGGGCATCTGTACCATCTCAAAGCTAGATGCTCGGATCCAGCAGAAGAGAGAGGAACAGCGTCGAAGAAGGGCAAGTAGTGTCTTGGCCCAGAGGAGAGCCCAGAGTGTAGAGCGGAAGCAAGAGAGGTGAGGAGTACAGGCCCACATCCCAAGCTGTCATCGGAGGGGCACTTGGGGAAATGACTGATCTTAGTATAGAACGAAGGCCCTACATAGTAAGTCATAATTTCAGCATCCTATTAGTTTTTTTCTTTTAATTTTCAGTAGGAAAATGTTATAGGTAATTCCCCCAACACATACACATTGACTTAAACTAGGATTCTTACTCAAAATGGCACGATATTAAAAAGTACAATCTATGCTCATGAACTACCTCAGAGACAAAAGGTGCCTGCTGAGCAAGCCTGATGGCCTGGCGTTAGTCCTTGGAACCCATTGAAAGGCTGGAAGGAAAGAACCAACTCCACAGAGTCATCCTTGGACCTCCACATCTCACACATACAACAACAAAAATAAAATCAAGAGTGCCAAATAGAGGACCACAAACAGTATTTGATTTGATGGATATTTGTAGGAAAGTCTATATGGATTTACTTATTGATAGACTAAACCCTACCCCCAGACTCTCTTTTTTAGTGTGCTCTAACCTCAGTCTTTAGAGGAAGAGCGCACATCTGCATACACAGACTCAAACAGTTTTGTTTTATTGGGGGCTGGTGAGATGACTCAGTGGTTAAGAGTTCTTATTGGTCTTCCAGAGGACCTGGGTTCAGTTCCCAGCCAACATGGAGGCGAACAACTGTCTGCAACTCTGGTTCCAGGGAATCCAAGGCTCTCTTCTAGTCTGCGTGGGCACTGCACACATGTGGTGCACAGACACACACGCTTGCAAAACACCCACACACGTAAAAGTAAATAGCATTTAAAAAACGATTTCTTGTTGGGAGAGTATGTCCATTTCACAGCACATATGTAGATGTCATGGGACATCTTTGTGGATTACTTCTCTCCTTCCACCTTTTCCATGGGTTCAGGGAATCAGACCCAGGTTGCCTGACTTGTGTGACACTTTTATCAGTAAGCCGTCTCGTCAGCCCCTTTTTAATTTTTAAAGAAAAACTGGTTAATACCAGCACTTAGGCAGAGGCAGGCAGTTTGAAGCCAGACAGTGCGTTCCAAGCCAGCCAGGGCTGCATAGTGAAATTCTGTCTCAAAACAACAACAAAATGGAAAAGCTGGTTCTTCACCTGGGTGTGGTGGCACAGGCCTGTTACCCAGCACTGTGAAGATGACTGCCAAGAGTTTGGGACCAGCCGGGACTATATGATGAAGCCCTGTCTCAAAAACAGACACCTGGCTCCTCGGAAACCTGTTCTCACTGGCTTTTTCTTACAGCCTTTTCTTATGACTGAATCAGAACATTGGGAGAACAGTAGGTGCTTCAGTAGAGCTGTAAAGTGAGGAGTTGCTAGATAACGTTAGAAAACAGCCGGCATGCATGCCTTACAAGCTAAATTCATACCATCTTTTCCAGTGAGCCACGCATTGTTAGTAGAATTTTCCAGTGTTGTGCTTGGAATGGTGGAGTATTCTGGGTAAGTTCTTTTCCATCAAATTCTAGGTTCCTTATAAGTATCTTTAGATTGTTATTAGATTAACATTTCTCAGCCACTTCCTTGAAACACTAAGATGAATTATCTTTGATGTTTGAGCTGCTTATATATGCTGATGATAATCACATGGATGGGGATGGAGGAGGGAAGTGGGGGGTACTGAGCAAGAAATAATGATATGTATGAAAATGTCAAAATGAAACCCTTTATTTTGTATGGTGGCTAAAAACATTAATAATTGCCATGTGTGGTAGTGCATGCCTATATTCCTCATACTTGGGAGGCAGAGGCAGGCAGATCTCTGTGAGATCTAGCTAATCTCAGCTACATAACTGAGTTTCAGGCCATCCAGGGACTATATAGTGAGATGCTGTCCCAAGAAAGAAAGAAAGAAAAAAAAAAGCAAAGAAAAGAAAAAGAAGAAAGAAAATTAGTATTAAAAAAGGTACCTGTGCGTTGGAGAGATGGACCAGTACTTTAGAGCAGTTATTGCTCTTGCAGAGGACCTGGGTTCAGTTCCCAGCACTTATACCAGGCATTTCATGACTGTTTTTAATGACATTTCCAGGGGATTTTGTACACTCTCTGGCCTCCATGGGCACCTGTATGCATGTGCTGCATATGTAGACAACCAGACACATACATATATAAAATAATAAAAATAAATCTTTAAAAAATGAACAGCAATACTTATAATACCAGCACTTGGTGGTAAAAGCAGGAGGATCAGAAGTTCAGGGTCATCTTTACTACAGAGTAAGTTTGAGATCAGCCTGAGATACATGAGACCTTGCCTCAAAAAAACACATACGAGTCAGGCGTAGTTGCACACACCTTTAATCCCAGCACTCAGGAGGCAGAGGCAGGCGGATCTCTGAGTTCAAGTCCAGCCTGGTCTACAGAGTGAGTTCCAGGACAGCCAGGGCTACACAGAGAAGCCCTATCTGGAAAAATCAGCAAACCGAAAACCCTAAACAACAAACATGAATTTGGATTTTGTGCATCTGTAGTGACTTTGCTTACCAGAGAAGAACTGTTGTTTCTAAGACAAGAAGCAACATGTGGTTCTGTAGTGAATTTTAATCCTATTCACAGATAATACCTATATGTAAAGAGATATCTGGGAGGGTCCTGAATATATGTTTGTTTATATGATCCATTGACAGGTTTTAGTATTGTTATAAATAACTTGTGTTAACACTGGACATTTTGGCTGTCTGTGGGATTAGAGAAGGGTAGATGTGGCCAGATAAGCAAAATTCCCCTTGTTTCTGGTTGTAGCAATTGATTGTTATTGAGACCTAGATCAAAAAGGTTACCTATAGTTAATTGAGAACTATCATAGTCTTTAGTGAAATCTGGATGTTTCAAGAACGAGTAAATAGGGGCTGGAGAGATGGCTCACTGGTTAAGAGCGCTGGCTGTTCCTCCAGAGGACCTGGGTTCAATTCCCAGCACCCACATGGCAGCTCACAACTGTCTGTAACTCCACATAAACATACATGCAGGCAAAATACCAATCAACACACATAAAATAAAAATAAATAAATTATTTAAAAAAAAAAAAAAAAGAACGAGTAAATACTGTTCTTGACTTGATAATTCAGTATAATTCAGTTTATCTTAATGTAAACATTTGACTAATATTTTCAGATGTTAGCTTTAGATTTAACTAACAAACATCACGGGATGTTTAGTATATACCTTAATACTTTGACCTGAATATTAGTTAAAATGTTTTCTCTGAGCCGGGCGGTGGTGGCGCACGCCTTTAATCCCAGCACTCGGGAGGCAGAGGCAGGCGGATCTCTGTGAGTTCGAGGCCAGCCTGGGCTACCAAGTGAGTTCCAGGAAAGGCGCAAATCTACACAGAGAAACCCTGCTTCGAAAAAAAAAAAAATGTTTTCTCTGTCTCAGACGTCTCACGGATACATAGTATCAGTTTGCTGCACTCTCTTGGAGTTTTGGCAAGTAGGAAAGGTACTTTTTCTGGCCTCCTGATTTGTAAACTAGCAGTCTTGACTGGATAGTCATTACAGTGAAATGCCTTGTTTTAACTTATTATATTATTATTATTACTACTATTATTATGTTTTTGGTTTTTTGAGATTCTCTGTGTAGTCCTTACTGGCCTTCAGCTCATTCTGTAGACCAGGCTGGCTTTGATCCACCTACCTCTGCCTCTCGTGTGCTAGGCATCCGCCACCACCGCCTGATGCCTTGTTTTAATTTGAAGAAGGGTTTTGATTACTTTATTGTCTCTTTCCTTCAGTTCAGTCTCCTCTTGTTTTATCGAGTGTTTATTCCTGTGCTTCAGTCAGTAACAGCCCGGATTATTGGTAAGTATGTATGTATCTTGCTCAGCTTGGGGATAGAGGTTTGAAATATTTGTTTCTAGTCTTCCTCCGTTCCCTAAGCACTTCCTAACAATACCAACAATTTGATGTTTTTTGAGACTAGGTTTTTCTATGTAACAGCTCTGGCTGTCCCAGAACTCACTCTGTAGACCAGGTTGGCCTTGAACTCACAGAGATCCGCCTGCCTCTGCCTCCCGAGTGCTGGGATTAAAGGCTTGTGCCCTCCCCCATGTTTTTAATTTAGACTTCTTTTTGAGATAGGCATTGTTGGACTGTCCATTTTATGGATAAGTAAATAGAAGGTAGGCCATTAGTAAGGAGCAGAGCTGAGATTTAAACTCAGGTGGTTTCTCGATAGCTCTGCAGTTAGTCACTGTGACATCTTAGTAGTCTGTAAGCAGGGTTGTTTCAAGATCAGCAGAACAAAACTGATTATAAGAGCTGTGGTCAGAATGGGAGGCAGAGGAAAAGTCACAAAATAGTTCCATTTTTGGATTTCTGGTGTTCTATCTGTCTGATTAAACTAATAACTCTTTTTGCTTTTTATTTTTTTAGGTGATCCATCACTACATGGAGATGTTTGGTCATGGCTGGAATTCTTCCTCACATCAATTTTCAGTGCTCTTTGGGTGCTCCCTCTGTTTGTGCTTAGCAAAGTTGTCAATGCCATTTGGTTCCAAGTAGGTCCAAGACAGAATGGAGTCTGGGTTCTACATGATGGGTTCACTAGATCACATATATTAGCTTAGGAAGTTAGTGGCCCATAGAGAAACAGTTTTCAAGCCTTTACATATTTTAAGCTAAGCAGTCAGTTTGGTAATCTCTGGCTTTGTAAAATGAAATGACTGTCTCAGGTTACTAAGGCAGACTTTTCTCTCCTGGCAGCTCTAGTAGCAGACCGTGGCATTAGCTCTGGGGATGGACACGGGACCGTTAATTCATGTTTTGCTGTACTACTGTTCTGTTTCAGGATATAGCTGACTTGGCATTTGAGGTATCTGGGAGGAAACCTCATCCATTCCCCAGCGTCAGCAAAATAATTGCTGACATGCTCTTCAACCTTTTGCTACAGGCACTTTTCCTTATTCAGGTGAGAGACACATGGAGACATTTTTAAAAAGAAAGGAAAAAAAGTTTAGGGGAGGGGACTTCACAAAGATGGGTTTTTGCTTTTATACTAGAGTATGCATATGTGCTTTGTGGGAAGTAATGATTTTTAAAGCACTGTGTGTGTGTGTGTGTGTGTGAGGTGGGGAGTGTATGTACACTCTTCACCTTAGTTTTGAGATGAGATCTCTGACTGAACCTGAAGATCACTATTTTTGGCTAGGGTGACTGACTGGCCAGGAGTCTCCTAGGATTTGTCCGTCTGCCTCCCCTCAAGGGTTGGAGTTACTGACACACACATGCCGGGCGTTTATGGGGGTGCTGGGGATTTGAACTCGGTCCTCCCGCTTTCACAGCAGCTCTTCCCCCAGTGAACCTCTTCCTAAGAAGTTAAATCGAAGTTTATTAGGTAGAGGTAAGAATCGGTACACGCTGAGATTTAAGAGGACGCACGCACACGCACGACTTATTTAAGAGAAGGAAAAAGGAGGCTGAAGAAATGACTCAGTGGTTGGTTTCTAGTACCCATATGGTGACTCACAGCCATCCATAACTCCATGTCCAGTTGATGTAGCATTCTCTTATGACTACTAAGGGCACCAGGCACACAAGTGGTACATATCCATCCATGCAGGCAGAGTACTCAGACATATAAAATTTAAAAATCTAAAAAAATTAAGGAAGGAAAAAGGAGAGGACAGTAGTACCTACCTGAGGTATGGGTATTGGAGGGGAGGGGGGAAAGGGGAGAGTGAGACTCTAAAAGCTTTTCCTCAGAAGCAGCTAGAGAGTTTAAAATAAAATGATAAGAACCATGAATTTACCTCTTCTTCCTTTGGAGATTCTGATCCTCCCACTAAAGAACTTTTGCGGCAATTAGGAAGCCATCTCTGATTGGAGTAGTAAGTGAGAAATGTCTGACACTCTGGAATTAAGATTTGTTGCATTTGCTCCTCAGGGGATGTTTGTGAGTCTCTTCCCCATCCATCTTGTGGGTCAGCTGGTTAGCCTGCTGCATATGTCTCTTCTGTACTCGCTGTACTGCTTTGAGTACCGTTGGTTCAATAAAGGTAAGCCCATGTAGAGAAACCCAGGACATAGAAACCCTGTTCAGAAAGACTGGTGCTATACAGACTCAGCTACTCAGTACGTAAGCTCTTAGCAAGTTTCTGAAAAGACATTGGATCATTGGCAAGAGGGAGATTACATTTGGCCTCGTGGGTTCATTAACCTTTGGGGCCAAGGGAAGTGGCATTGTAGAATAAATTACCATTTTAGTGCTTAATATGATGCAGCTCTGTCTGGGCCAGAAGCTGATAGAAAGAGCACAAATTGTTTTTGGAGAAGTTAAGTAGATGCTAGTGCATTTAGAATTAAAAAAATTTTTATCCACTTATTTTAAGACGTGATCTTGCTATATAACCTCGGCTGGCATTGAGCGCTCAGTCTTAGTTCACTTTTTAGCTGGCCTTCACTTTCCAGCTTCCTGCTTCTGTCTCCCGAGTCCTGGGGTTACTTTACATATGTGCACTATCAAATCAAGCTCGTTTGATTACTTTGGGATTTATTTATTTTCATTCTATTTTTAAATTTTAGTTTTCTTTTTAAATTATTCTGTTTTTTTGAGTCAAGATTTCATGTAGCCCATGTTAGCATTGAACTTGCTGTGGAGCTGAGGATGACCTTGGACTTCTGATCTAACTTCTTTCTGATCTGCTTTCTTCTGTTTCCAGAGTGCTGGGATTATAGGTGTGCACCATTGTATCCGGCACACTCACTCTCTTTTTTTTTTTTTTTGAGTTGGGGTCTTGCTGTGTGTAGCGTTGTGGCCTGGTGTTTATTTATTTATTTTTTAGATTTACTTATTATGTATGTATGTGTGTGTATGTATACACACACACACACACACACACACACACAGTGTTCTGCCTGCATTTATGCCTGCAATGCACACCAGAAAAGGGCACCTGAATGCATTATAAATGGTTGTGAGCTACCATATAGTTGCTGGGAATTGAACTCATGATCTCTGGAAGAGCAGCTAATGCTCTTAACCTCTGAGCCATTTCTCTAGCCGCAGTTGCCTGGTGTTTTTTGTGGTCCAGGCTGGTTTCTTACTCCAGTCCTCTTTTTCGGCATCTTGAATGCTGGGATTGCAAGTGTGTGCCACCATATCCAGCTGGGAATCATGTAAAAAGACTTCGATGTTTTGTGTGGGGTCCAGATAGGAGGATTTTGAGTTTGAAACTAGCCTGGACCAGATATAAGGTTCTATATCAAAAAACCTAAACACAAACAAACAAAAACCTTTGCATATTCATCTTGGTGAAGGTGACTGAGGTAACTGCTTTCAGTAGGGATGCTATCCTTTTTAGTTTGTTTTTTTGAGACAGGGTTTCCCTGGCTGTCCTGGAAATTGCTCTGTAGACCAAGCTGGCCTCCAACTCAGATCAGGCTGCTTCTGCCTCCTGAGTGCTGGGATTAAAGGCGTGCACCACAACCACCTGACGAGATGCCATCCTTTTTTTGATATTTTGCTTTGTTCTAGACTGTCCTGTCAAAGGATATTGGTGCTGAAAATTAATGTTACTTTGAAATTATAATTATTGTAAAATCTTTGCATTGAAGCTTTATATCAGATTTGCACAATTCTTTGAAACAGGGTCTTATATAGTCCTGGCCGGTCAGTAACTCCCCATGTAGACTGAGTTGCCTCTGCTTTCCAAAGTGCTGGGATCAAAGGTTTGTACCATCATGAACCTGGTAGATTTGTATTGTTTATATGCTGTATCTGTGTTCCAAATGGTAGCTCTGTGCCTAAAACCTAAGCCTCAAATAATTGGGTATGGCAGTTAGTCTAGTCATGTAAATAAAATATGAATCTTTTTTTTTTTTTTTTTTGTTTTTCGAGACAGGGTTTCTCTGTGTAGCTTTGCACCTTTCCTGGAGCTCACTTGGTAGCCCAGGCTGGCCTCGAACTCACAGAGATCCACCTGCCTCTGCCTCCCGAGTACTGGGATTAAAGGCGTGCGCCACCAACGCCCGGCTAAAATATGAATCTTAAATGTACTGACTTCCTTGTTTTAGGAATTGAAATGCACCAGCGATTGTCAAACATAGAAAGGAATTGGCCTTACTACTTTGGATTTGGCTTGCCCCTGGCTTTCCTCACAGCAATGCAATCCTCCTATATTATCAGGTAATTTGGCTAGGGAAAGTCGAAAGACTAGAAAAATAAAAACTGGGGTAGTAGTGTGTTTTAACAAGCATCTTTTATTGGTTTGCTTCTGTACCTAGCATGTTACATCACTTGACCATCAGGAAGAATTTTTTTGCTGTAGTTGATAATAGTAATTGACTATTTGTCAGCATTAAAATGTAGTCTGCCATATTCTATGCTGCCTCCTGGAGGCAGATACTTAGAAAATCTTGTTCATTTTCGAAGCTGTGCTTATATGATATATTAAGGTTTCATCACATCATGCTGTTTGCAAAACAGGGAAAGAGATATGAGGCTGCTGATGGATACCTTTCCTAAAGTCATGCCTTGTGAAGTTGATCTTTTTTTCTTTAAACAGTGGCTGCCTCTTCTCTATCCTGTTCCCCTTATTCATCATCAGCGCCAATGAAGCAAAGACTCCTGGAAAAGCATAGTAAGTGCCGGGATGAGACTTCTGCTCTTAGGCTGGGAAAACCTATATCCTAGTTAAGAGTTTCTCTTGGCGTGGACACCATGACCAAAAGAAGCTTGAGGAGGGAAAGATTTCCTTGGCTTACATTTCCGTATCACTGTTCCATCATTGAAGGAAGTCAGGACAGGAACTCAAACAAGGCAGGATCTTGGAGGTAGGATTGGATGCAGAGGCCATGGAGGGTGCTGCTCACTGCGTATTCCACATGGCTTGCTCAGCCTGCTTTCTTAGAGAACTCAGGCTCACCAGTGCAGGGAGAGCCCCTCTCACAATGGGCCGGACCCTCTTCCATCAATCACTGACTAAGGAAATGCCTTACAGTTGGATCTGATGGTGCCATTTTTCTCAACTGAGGTTCCCTTCTTTCCAGTGACTATAATCTGTCAAGTTGACATCCAACTAGCCAACACATCTTAATATATAGTTTTTTAAGATTTCTGTTAGTGTTTTGTTTATATGTCTGTCTGTGTACCATGTGCATGCAGTGCCCATGGAGGACAGTAGATGGTATCAGATCCCTTGGAACTGGGTTACAGGCTACTGTGAGCTACCATATGGGTGCTGGGAACTGAGAGAGACAGACAGCACGCACGCACACACACACACACACACACACACACTTATGAGATATATACCAAATTTTTTGAGTATAAGCATATAAATTTGTTTATATTTCTCAAATTGATCCTCACACGTGTACGCTCGTCTTAATTTCTCCCTGTGTAGCCTTGTTGTGTCTTGAGCTTGTGATTCTTCTGCCTTGTCCCCCAGTGCTGAAACTGATAGGTGGATGCCACCAAGCCTGTCCATTTATACCTGTTCTTAAAATTTAAAGGTTGTACAGGTATGGTGAGTCATGCCTTAATCAGCACTTGGAAGCCTGTGGCAGGAGAATTAATGAGTTCAAGATCAGCTGCAAACTGAGTTCTAAGCCAACATTCACTAGATTTAAGTCCTTTGTAAGCATCTGAGTAAAGCTCATTTTTGTAAAAATGGCCACTTTTAAAGAAAGTAGTAGGTTCTATGTGATCTGGCCACACAAAGGAGTGCTTTTAAAATCTGAATTATGGGGCTGGAGATTGGCAATCAAGTGCAATAAGAGCACTGGCTCTTCTTCCGAGGACCTAGTTTAGTTCCTAGCATCTTGGTGGCTCACAGGTATCTGTGATTCCAGTTCTACAGGATCCAGCACCCTCTTCTGATTTTGTGGGCAGCAGGCACACAAGTAGTACACAAACATACTTGTAGGCAAACAATTCCATAAAATAATGAAATACAATTTTAAAAATCTGGATTAAATTGGGCAGTGGTGGCTCACGCCTTTAATCCCAGCGCTCAGGAGGCAGAGGCTGGCGAATCTCTGTGAGTTTGAGGCCAGCCTGGTCTACAGAGTGAGTTCCAGGACAGCCAGGACTGTTACACAGAGAAACCCTGTCTCGAAAAACAAAACAAACCAAAAAAATCAGGATTAATATAAAATATAATTTTATTTCCTTTAAAAGCCCTAGCCCTGATTCTTAAGCTGCTGGTTATAATGCATTTGTGGCAGCAACAGGATATGCTACATTTACTTTTCTTTTTTGGTTTTTCGAGACGAGGTTTTCTGTGTAGCTCTGGCTGTCCTGGAACTCATCTGTAGACCAGGAAGGCCTTGAACTCAGAGATCCTCCTGCTTCTGCCTCCACAGTGCTGGGATTAAAGGCATGGGTCACCACCACCTAGCCACATTTCTTTTTTCCAGGGGTGGGATTAAACTCCCAGCCTCAAGCATGCTAGGCAAATAGTCTATCCTGCTCCTTGCTCTGCACTCAGTGCATTCTTTAGCTGGTCAGTGTCTAATATCTGGACTGCTCTGATGAGTTCTGTTGCCTTGTTTCCCTGTGTGGTTTTAGATTTCAAGTAGTCAGATTTGAAGCAGTTACTTTGATTAACTGGAGCTAACGCAGGGCCTCTTGTCCTTCAGTCTCTTTCAGTTGCGCCTCTTCTCCTTGGTGGTCTTTTTAAGCAACAGACTTTTCCACAAGACGGTCTACCTGCAGTCAGCCCTGAGCAGCTCCTCCTCTGCAGAGAAGTTCCCTTCGCCACACCCTTCTCCTGCCAAACTGAAAGCTGCTGCAGGCCACTGAGTCCTGCTGTCCAGGGGGGATGGGTGGGATTGGGTGGAGGATGTGGCAGCTCTTCTCTCTGTTTTCTGCCCCCTGCCACGGAAGGCAGGACCCACTGCCAAGGGCCCTCTGTGTATTCCCTTCTCTTTGATGAATTGGAATTTTTGTCTCTGGTGCACGTAAGGCAGAATCTTCTCGACTTCAGGAAGTGGATTTTTACTACCACCCTAGGTCTGAAAGGACCAGAGTTTTCCAGCATTTGCCGGCTCCTGTGCCTGGACTGGTTGACTACATTTTTTTCTTTTCCTTTCCCTGTATCATTTACCCTCCCACTTCTTCCTGCCTTCCAGCACCCCTGGATGAATGGGCTTTGTGATTTTAACTGTTGTATTTTGTGAATTTGTTGTTACTGTTTTTCTGTGAAGCACATACATTGGATGTTGGAGGTAAAGGAGCATTCCAGTTGCTCCAAGTCACTCCCTCTATAGCCATCACTGTCTTGTTTTCTTGTAACTCAGGTTAGGTTTTGGTCTCTCTTGCTCTGCTGCAGAAAAGGAAAGTAAGGAAAAAAGGAAAAGAAAAAAGAGCCTGAAGAGATGGGACAGATAGACTCAGCCAAACTGGCTGGGTTTTGAGGAGTCATTTTCTTTCTTCCCCTTGAAGGGGAAACAGCTTTTTTCACTGGTACAGTTTAAGTTCCCCAACTACGGGGTAGTACCAGTTCTGGACAAGTGCCACTGCATCACAGAATGCTCAGAAGATCGGAACTTCTTAACCCTGAAAGATGAAATTTACTGTTGGCCACTGCCAGGTCTCATTGGTGTTTTAAGGAATATTGGGTGCTTCATATAGGAACTGAAGGGGTAATCTTATTAAACCCACTCAACCTGTGATTGGTGATGTTTTCCTGTCATTTTAAGAGTCTAAATATGGGGTGGGAGGGCAGATGTAAAAAACTTGTACAATTTTAAAATATCACAATTAAACGTGAGCTTGTTTCCCATAAAATGAGTAATGTTTGATTTCTGAATCATGTCCTGAACTAGATGTATTCATAGATTGAATGACTTCATCTTGAATAATCTGGTTATAGATTTTAGAAATTAGTTCTGAAAGATATTCTCAGAATGAGCTTGGGTAATAGTGTTATAATTATGTTTACTTCTTATAAAAGACTTGGTTATTGTTGGTTTTTTGCTTGTTTATTTGTTTTCTTTTAAAGCAAGTATGTTCATGTCTATTGTGTATTCAGGGAGAAAATCCTCTGGATTTCAGTATATTAAATGCTGTTCTGTAGTCCAAGGAAGAGGTTAGACATTTGATACATGTCTAACACATGATAGGTACACATGATAACTGTATCCAAAGTTTTAAGTGCTTATACAGTTGATGGATGTGATCACAGTTGTCAAATTGTGCACAAAAATTGTAACAAGTGCCCTTAACCACTGAGCCTTGTTTCCACTTCTACTTTATAAAGGTTTCAAAAGGAGTTTCCGGGGTTGGGGATTTAGCTCAATGGTAAGCAAGGCCCTGGGTTCGGTGCTCAGCTCCGGAAAAACAAAAACAAAACAAAACAAAAAAACAAAAAGAGTTTCCAGGGCTGGAGGATAGCTCATCAGTAAAGAACTCTGGCTGCTCTTACAGCGGACCTGGGTTTGGATCCCAGCACCCACATGGTGGTTTATGACTGACTGGAACTTTAGGGTACACAGACAAGAGGCAAAAACACCCATCCACATTTTTAAAAAGGAATTTCCAGTAACCAGGTGTGGTGGTACATAGCTATACTTCTTCCACTGGGGAGGTGGAAGCAGAAGGAACAGTTTAAGGTCATCTCCAGCTACAGAACAAGTTGAAGGCCAGCCTGGCCTGGCTGAGATGTGCCTCAAAAATTAAAGAAAAACTAGTAAGCCAACAAAAAAAAGTGAGTATCTATTTTTGTTAATGTACTTGATGCCAAATTAGTGTGAAGGCTCAATTAAGTATATCTGCAATAGACATTGGGTAGCAGCCTCAAAGTATACACACACATTGTTTTGTTCTTAAACTTCTATCACGTGTGTTCATGCCATGGCACATGTGTGGATGTCAGAACAACTTTGTGGAGTTGGGTCTGGGGCTTGAACTCAGGTCTTGAGGATTGCTTAGCAAACACCTCTGCCCACTGAGCCATTTTGCTGGCTCCATTTTTGTTTTTAAGATGGGGTCTCAATGTGTAGGCCTTGCTGGTCTGAAACTCTAGACCGTGCCGACCTTGAACTTACGGTATCCTTTCTTTTCTGCTTTTGCCTCCTGACTTCTGGGGTTTTAGGTATGCACCCAATGCCCACCCCAGAAAGTAGTGTAAGTCTTCTTCACTAGTGCACGGGCACTGGGTAGTTGTTAGGAAACGAGAGTCAAAGGTGACTAGGCTCTGTTTTTGCCAAGTTCAGAGTGGCAGCGTGAGGCAAACTAGTAATTAGCAACCAAATGCAGGGGCACCTATCTTACTGCAAAAGAAATTTACGTCAAGATTTAAAAAAAGATACACATGCGCGCGCACGCACGTTTGCACACATGGCATGTGTGGCAGTCATAGGACAACTTTTCAGAAGTTGTTTCTCTCCTGGCCTTAGTTCCAAAATCATTCTGTCAAGTACCTTAACCGGCTGAGCCATCTCACCCAGCACTACCATTGTTTTAAAATGCAATCAGGAGGACTTGAGTTGCTCATAAAAGGGTTAGCTCAGTGGGTAAAGACGCTTGTATAAGCTTGGCAAGCGGAATTTCATCCCTGGTACCTACATAAAGGTAGAAGGAAAGAACCAATTCCACAAAATTGTCCTTTGATTTTGACCTGTGTGCTGTGTGGCACTGGTTCCCACGCACCTGTGCCTCCCCCCACCCCCCTAAAAAAAAAAAAAGAAAAAAAAATAAAAAACCTAAAATCAAGTTGATAGTTAAAGAAAAACAGACACCACCACCTGGGCAGGCAAATGTGATTCCAAACACTAGTCCACCCCCTTTTGAAGATTTATGTTTTTATGTGTGTGTGTGTGTGTTCATGGGCGACACATGTCTCAGTGCCTACAGAGGCCAGAAAAGGGAGTCAAAGCTCTTGGAGTGAAAGTTACAGGCAACTGTGAGCCACTCCTCCTGGCTGCTGGCAATCGAAATTGGTCCTCTGGACGAACCCTTAACTGATAAATATCTCCAGTCCTCGGTCTTTTGTCTTTTTCTGTAGAGTCCAGATGTCTGGTATAGCAACTCCTTTTCCTGGGATTAGGACATTTGTTTTCTGTAATGCTAGGCAAGGGCTCTATAATTGACCCATATGCCTGCCCAGCCTATTGCAGCAAGTTCTAAAGAGTTAGAAAGTAGGGGCTTCAGATGCCTGCTGGAAAGGTTATTTTGCAGGCCCGAGGTTGAACCCAGGGCCTTGTACATGTTAGATACCTCTAGCTAGCTCCATGAGAAGTGCAGCTAGGACAGATTGTGCAATCATTTCTGTTAACTGCTCTGCCTCGAATAGAGGCTAACATAGCGGCTAAAGAGGAGTTGTGACAACCTAAGAAACATTCAGAAGTGGGAAGTGGGCATGGTGGCTCTTGTCTGTAATCCCAGCATTTGGAAGAGTGAGACCTTGTCTAAAAAAAAAAAAAAAAAATCAGAATTGGGCAGCTACTGGCTATCGGTTTGTAAGCCACCTTAAAAAGATGGTGTCTTTGGAGGGAAAAAATCGGAAGCTGTGGTGGTCTGATCACTGTTTACTCATTTCCACCAACTAAGCTTACACATTACTTTCTGGTTATAGCAGGAGTACATCCAGCTCTGGTCTCATATTAACCTCTATCACTGAGATTGTTCTGCTACTCCACATCAGTTCCTCGATAGGGTGAAAGTCTGCTCACTCACTAATATAATCTGGATCTGTTCTGTGACCATCAGAAAACAAATCCAGTTGATCTGAGGTCAGTGTCAGAACTTCGTAACATCAGGGAAATATATTTGGCCCTAAGGTGAATCCATGGACCAGTAACAATTAGGTGGGAGAAAGATGACTTAATTATATGACAAGCACTTGAGCACCTTCTCTGTCAGATATTTGTAAAGTACTGGTGAATCAAGTAAGATTACTGCCCCTCTGGACTCCATTGAGAGAGATAAGTAAATGAACAATTTGGAACACCTGACCATGGAAATACAAGTGATTCTAGAAACAAATTCTAAACCGAGTGTGGTGATCCATGCCTACCCAGAACTCAGGAAAGGTAGGAAGGAGATACTACAATACAAGTTTAGGGCTAACATTTTGATACACTGTCCTTTAAAGAAAAAAAAAAAAAGGTAAATTCTACTATTGAGAAGTTACTACATCCAAAGTATAAGTAGTTTGCTATGAGAAGGAAATAGGGAATTGAAGCTGTGTGAAAATTAAAATGAAATGGCTTATTAAAAGTACTGAAGCAGGGCATGGTGGTGCATGCCTTTAATCTCAGCACTTAGGAAGCAGAAGCAGATGGATCTCTGTGAGTTCTAGGTCTACATAATGAGTTCCAGGCCAGCCAGAGCTGCAGTGTGAGATCCTGCTTCAAACAACCACAAAAGTGATACTGGGGGAGGTGGCCTATCACTTTAGAGCATATAATGTTCTTGCAGAAAACCCCAGTTTGGCTTCTAGCATCCATGTTAGGTGGCTCAAAACCATCGAAACTTCAGCTCTAGGGAATTTGACACCCTCTTCTAGACTTCATAGGCATCTGCACTCAAGTGCACACACATGCACACAATGATGATGATAATAAAAACTTTAAAAAATGGTATTGAAGCCTCCGGGCAGTGGTGGCGCACGCCTTTAATCCCAGCACTCGGGAGGCAGAGCCAGGCGGATCTCTGTGAGTTCGAGGCCAGCCTGGGTTACCAAGTGATCTAGGAAAGGCGCAAAGCTACACAGAGAAACCCTGTCTCGAAAAACCAAAAAAAAAAAAAAAAATCCAAAAAAAAAAAAAACTTTGGGTTGGACAAACACTGAAGACACCCAGAGGCCCTGCCCACTACCACACAGAGTGGGCAGAAAGAAGACACCCAGAGACCCCCACCCAATGCATGCTCTACCCACAGCATATGTGCAAGAATGGGGTGGAGAGATGGGAGAGAGAGAAGTGGAACAGCTTGAGCACCATGAAAAGAGGAGGATCTGGAGATGCGAGGGTGGAGAGGACAGCCTGGTGTGAGTAGCCTGCAAAACCACCTGAGGGCATGAAGTCATGGCCTATGTCGCTGCTGTGTCTGGGTCTGTTGCCATGCAGTGGCAGCAGTCTGTGTCGATGCCTATGGTCCATGATACTACCAAAGGCCATGTGGGTGTCCCTGGTGTGGCCTGCCAGCTGGGACCATGTTGATATCCAAGGGTTGCATAGAGCTGGCCCCACCTCTTACTGGCTGCAGCACTTGGGAGAGCACACATCCCCCCCTCCCCTCACTGGCTACAGCACTTCTGAGAGCAGGCCCTGCACCTCGCTTGGGCAGCACAGTAGAACTGACCCTGTTGGCTGGGCATGGGTGAGCCGCCCAAGGTCATTGGGAAAACTGGCCCCGCCCCTTGCTTCCTGCAGCAGGGGATGAGCTACCCTGAGTGGTGCTAAAGAGCTCTTCCTGGTGGTGAGGATGCAAGAGAGCTGGCGGGCTGACCAACACAGCTACCACCCAGGTCCAGATCCAGGGTTGAGTTGGCCCACCCCAACATCCACCCCATCTGTGATCTGCTGGAGTATGTGAAGGGACGGGTCCTGCAGACCCAAAGCTGCTGGATCTCCACGACACAGGCAACAGCAGGATAGCCAAGAGGAGTGAGTCCCAGTGAGGATCCAGTATTGATAGTGTGGCAGAAGCCAGAGGCCAAGCCGGACCACTGACTCATTGCAATGAACATTTGCAAGTAAAGGTGTACTCTGTGACTCATGTGGTACACTACAGCTTTCATACACGAGATTTTTTGTCTTTTTTAAATTTTATTTTTTTTGGGAGGGGGAGGATGCAAGGGCAGATGTAAGATATGGTGGGGCAGAGAGATGAGTGGGATTGGGGTGCATGATGTGAAATCCACAAAGAATCAATAAAAAGTTAAAAATAAACATGGAAAATTTTAAATAAGAGTTATGGTATTCAAAAACCAAGAGAGCCAACATTTCTCTAACAAACCACAGAAAAAAATGGAAATGTGTAAAATTACCCTGGGTTCCAAAACCAACATTTGGAGTCAGACCGAAAAGGCTAAGTGTAAAGCAGGAAAAATGAAAGGAAACATATGTGATTACTAAGGATGACTCAGTCACCAGGCTTCCCAAGAGCACATTGGATAGTTGAAAATAAAGCCAAAATGCCTGGAAAACAGTCTATTATGAGAGAGAAGGAGAGGAGAGGAGGAGAGAGCTGGGCCTTTATTCCTAAAATTTTAGGGGTATGTTCTTTCTTTTGAAAATACTTTACATTTAGAATTTCATGCACATATATAATGCATTTTGATGATCTCCATGCTCTCCCTCCATTTTGCTTTTTGAGACAAGATCTTATGTAGCTCAGCCTGGACCTTAACTACTTCATCAGCCTTGAACTCCTGTTCTCTTGCCTCCAACTTCTGTGTTAATAAAATCCTAAATGTACGCTACTGTGAACAAAATATAGATATTTTCAAACATGCAAAAGTATTGTTCGTTTTTTCCTTTTTTTGTGTTTTTTGCTTTCCAAATTCAGCTTTTCTGAATAAGTAACTTGAAAAAGAATCCATAAAAAAGGAAAAAAAATCCAAAAAATAGACACAAAACAAAACACCCATCCAGCATGAAGCAGCAGTGAACCTGTAAGTACATCAACAGGCCAGGAGGGACACACTTGCCATCCCAGCACTTGGGAGAAGGAGGCAGAGGACTGAGAATTCAAGGTCATTCTCAGCTACACACTGAGCTCTACAGCAACCCTGACTACATTAAATTGTCACAGAAAGACAAAAATTGGGCCAGAGAAATGGCTCAGTTGTTAAGTTGTTGCTGCTTTTGTAGTGAACCCAGGTTCTGTTCTTATAACCCACGTGATGGCTCACAACCATCTGGAACTCCAGTTGAAGGGGAATCCAACCCCATCTTCTGGCTTCCATGGGCATCAAGCATGCATGTAGTGCACACACATCCAACCAGGCAAAACATTCATATACATAAAATAAAAATTAAAATAAAAAACCTTCCTGAAATAAAATTCCCAAACAACAACAACAACAACACTCCACACCCCCAAAAAGGGGGGAAATCTTAATACAGCTTTGAAATACACTTAGAAAAATGAGTTCTGTGACTAATTTTCCAGAAGAGGATATCATACACACGAAGCAGAGCAGTGTAAGGGGTGTGTGTGGCCAACATATGGAGGCCAGTTATTGGACAATCTTCAAGGTTAGTTCTTGCCTCCTGTTTGGGGGCAGGGTCTGTCTTGTTTCTACTGCTTTGCTGTGTACTCCATGGCTAGCTGGCTTTTGAGATTTTGGATGATTACCTTTTTATCTCCCCTCTCCCATTTTATCAGAGGAACTCTGGGATTAGAGATATGGGCCACTGCAACCAGGATTTTTGTTTGTTTGTAACTCAGCCTCCAGGAATCTGAACTCAGGCTCTCACAGCAAGTGCATTTACAGAGACATTTCAGGGGTCTTGTGCCTCTTTTAATCAGTGACAGTGCCACAGTTTATGATCCTTCTCTCCAGTCCGAACCCAGGGCCTTTCTACCACTGAGCTAAATCCCCAACCCCGAGATATACATAAGTATTTTTAATGTAAGTATTGAAAGCTTAGTTCCTAAACCATGACACTGTTAGGAAATGATGGAACCTTTATTAGGTAGGGCTTAGTGTATATCGAGTCTTTCTCTGTCCCACCAGCCAGCTCCCAAATAATGATACTGAGACTTTTTATTAATTATGAAAGCTAGGCCTATAGCTTAGGCCTGTTTCTAACTAGTTTTTATAACTTAAATTAACCCATTTTTATTAATCTACATCCTGCCATGTGGCACATGGCTGTTACCTCTCCTCCTGCATGTCTTGCTTCCTCTGTGTCTGGCTGGCAACTCCCCCTTCTTCCCAGCGTCCTCTGTGTCTGGAAATCCTGCCTAGCTTTGGCCATTCAGCTTTTTATTAAACCAATCTGAGTGACATATCTTTACACAGTGTAATCAAATATCTTGCAACACTGTGGAAGTAAGTTGGGTCACTGGGAGTATGCCCTCGAAGGGGATATTAGAGCCCCAGTCTCTCTGGTCCTCTCTTTCTCAGCTGCCATGAAGTAAATAGGTCTGTATGTTGGACTCTTTGCATGATATGTTGTGCCAGCATGGGCCAAAGTAACAGTGCCAAGTGATGAGCTCATTTAAGCCTTTCCTCCTTTTAAGTTGACTATCATGGTTTTTTGTTGTTGTTGTTTTTTGTCATAGTAACAAAAATTAGCATGGACAGAAAGGTAAGGGCCAACAAGATGGCTTAGCAGATAAGAACATTTGCTGCCAAGCCCAAAAACCTGAGTTTGATCCTTGCATGGTGGAAGAAGAGATCCCTCAAGTTGTCCTCTGACCTCCTTATACATGCCCTGGCAAGTGTCTTCATACCACACACATACACAGCAAATTAGTTTTTAAAATTAAAAATGTAAATATACACTTCAGGAAAGACTCACAGCTTTAAGTGAAAGTCTTAACTCCTACAAAACATGATTTTTCAATTCCTATTATATTTTTAATTTATATTATACATACTAGTTATATGAATTGATGGGGGTTCACTGTGGTGTATCTCCATACATGTGCACTGTCTACAGAGTATATTAGCCTCTTACCCTTACAAAACAAAGTATTTGTAATTATTTGTATGCATGCATTTGTGTGTGGGGTATGTGTCCTTGAGTGAAGGTGCCTTCAGTGCCTGTCAGATCCTGCGTATCTGGAGTTCAAAGCAGCTGAGAGTCACATTAAGTGGGTACTAGCAATCAAACTTGTGTCCTTTGCAAGATTAGTACACACCTTAGCTGACAAGCCACCTCTCCAGTACCACTGCCCTCACTTTTAAAGCTACTACATAGGAGAGCACATGGAATGCTCACCGTTCTGTGACTGGCTTATTTTATTTAACATGATGCCATTTAGTTCTATTAATTTTCTGCAAACGACAGCCTTCTTCTTCTTCTTCTTCCTCCTCTTCTTTTTTTTTTCTTTTAGTTTTTTTGAGACAGGGTTTCTCTGTGTAGCTTTGGAGCCTGTCTTGAAACTCCCGCTGTAGACCAGGTTGGCCTTGAACTTCGAACTCACATACTTCTGCCTGCCTCTGCCTCCTGAGTGCTAGGACGAAAGGCGTGCGCCACCACCACCCGGTGGACCTCATTTTTATAACGCTTCAATGTGTATGTGCTCTTTAGGCTTACTGTTGCTGTGATCAAACACCATGACCAAAGCAATCTGGGGAGGAAAGGGTTTATTTGGCTTATGCTTCCATATCAGTTGATCACTGAAGGAAGTCAGGACAGAAACTCAAACAAGGCAGGAACCTGGAGGCAGAAGCTGATGCAGAGGCCATGGAGGAGTGCTGCTTACTGGCTTGCTCCCTATTGCTTTGCTCAGCCTGCTTTCTTATAGAATCCAGGATCACCAGCCCAGGGGTGGCACCACCCCCAATGGTCTGGGCCCTCCCTTATCAATCACTACCTAAGAAAATGCAGGGCTGGAGTGATGGCTCAGAGGTTAAGAGCCCTGGCTGCTCTTCCAGAGGTCCTGAGTTCAATTCCCAGCAACCACATGGTGGCTCACAACCATCTGTAATGTGATCTGGTGCCCTCTTCTGGCCTGCAGGCAGAACATTATGTACATAATAAAGAAATAAATCTTTAAAAAAAGTGCCCTACAGGCCTGCCTACCTCCGGATCTTATGGAGGCATTTCCTGATTGATGGTCCCTCCTTTCAGATGACTTTAGCTTGTGTCAAGTTGACATAAAATTAGCCAACATAGTGTACATTTTTGTGTACACTATGTGTACAACATCTTTGCCCATTTATCTGCTGGCAGGCAGTGAGGCTGATTCCCTATCTAAGTTATTGCCAATAGTGTTGCCAAACATTTTAATAACTGATGAAATAGTAAAATCATTGCTTTCTAAAACTACCATCTCAGAACTGAATTCATATGTAATCTGTAGGCTGATTTATTGTACTTTTCCTTTTCTGTGAGTTGATTTACAATAAAATTTTGTGCAACTTAGTTTTGCTGACTTCTCTGATATTTATAGATTAGCTATAATTATACTTTAATTATCATTAGCTAGTCTGGTATCAAAAACTCATCCTGCTCTTTTTGTTTTGTTTTTGAGAAAAGACAAGGTCTCACTGTGATTCTCACTGGCCTAGAACTCTCTATATAGACCAAGCTGGCCTTTAACTCACAGAAATCTGCCTATCTTTGCTCCCCACCATGCCCAGTCTCTCTTTATTAATAGGAATTTCACTCCTAAAAATGAGCACTTAACTTTAACACCTAGAAACTTAAATGTAGTGTAACGTCTTTTAGAAACACGTTCAATTAAAAAAGATAGCTTTCAATAATCACCAAATTTTTTCCCTCAACAGTCTTTCTTATTCCCCTTCAGGGTGAATGCAGACTAATGAAAAGGAAAAAAACTCCTGAGTGGGAGAGGTGCCAGGGAAGGAACACTCTTCTAACATTTTTTGAAGTGCTTTTTTTTTTTAAATAAAAAAACAAACTTTAAAATCTTTTTTTTAACTCCTCTTTTCTGTCTCTTTGCTATGAGAGATTTAATCTAGGACCTTATTTTCCACTACTGAATTATATCACCAGGTCTCAGTTTACCCTTTGAGACAGGGTCTCATGAGCTTCACAGGAAGGCTTTGAACTAGCTGGGATGACAGGTCTTCCACCAGGCTTAGGGGTGTGTGTGTGTGTGTGTGTGTGTGTGTGTAGGTCAGAGAACAACTCTGTGGAGTCAGTTCTCTTCTGCCACCTTTAGGTGGGTTCTGGGGATCTAACTCAGATTGTAAGGTTGGTATGGTAAGGGGCAATTGTCGCAACTGTCTTTACCCACCAAGCCATTTCATTGGTCTTAGCATTGTTTTTTTGTTTTTTCAAAGTAAAAATTCGGAGGTGATCTCCCACTATGTGACATGGTAAAAGTCTTCGCCAAATTCAGGCACTGTGATCTTGCGTTTCTCAGGCTCTAGAACTGTGAGAAATAATTTTTCTATGTAAGAAATTAAGCTATGTTTTGAAGACACATGCATTTGAAGGTATGTAAAGTCCTTATGCTTATCTCCATCGGATTAAGATGCCTGGGAATTCAGCTCTTTCTGCCTCAGGCTTTGGGAGTGCTGGCATCATAAAGTGTGTGCTTTACCGTTATTCTTGCTAAAATAAAACTACATGGACTATTTACTATAAGAACAAAAGAGAGCTATTGAGTTCGGTCCTGGGGTGAAACTGGTCATGGGAATTTTGAGGAAACACATGATTGCAAAGCACT
>CABHPH010146224.1:0-13421 GCA_902168325.1 Peromyscus nudipes
AAAAAATTTTATGTGTATGAGTGTTTTGCCTATATGTATATGTGTGCACCATATGTGTGCCTTGTGCCTGAGGGAGTCAGAAGAGAGCACTGGATCCCCTGGATCTGGAGCTATGGATGGTTGTAAGCCACCAAGTGGGTTCTGGGCATCAAACCCTGGACCTCTGGAAGAGCAACAAGTGCTCTTAACCATCCCATTCATTTCTTTCTCAACTCAAGGATGTCAAGTTTATAAGAGATCAAATGACCAATCAGAGGCCAAATGATTCAGACCACATGTAACCTAGTTCAGTGTTGGTACAGAGCACTGCCAAATTCAGACCCCTGAAATCCAAAACATGATCTGTGCTGACGTCTAGTATATGCCATTGACATTGTGAATAAAGGCTTTGTTTTGGTTTTTGAGACAATTCCTCTGTCTGTTCCCGATTGGTTGTCCTGGAACTCACTATCTAGACCAGGCTGGCCTTGAACTCAGAGATCAGCCTGCCTGAGTGCTAGGATTAAAGGCACGTGCCACCGCCACCCAGCATGAATAAAGATTTTCAACTGAGTGTTCATTGCAGAAACTTTGAGCACCTTCCCTTATCAGTAACCAGCAGGGGGGACGGAGTCCTCATCTTAGATCTGTGGCCAGTTATGTGCCCAGCACACAAGTGTGTACATTCGGGTGTCCTTTAATTCCGCTCACAAGCTTCTTGGTTTCCTCCATTCTGAATAAAGCAGGCCAAGTGGCTTATTACCACCACCAGCTATCCTCTGTGACCAAGGGAGCGTGGACTGCTTCCATCCTGTCTTTTCCTGGCATGTCCTTTATCCTCATCGATTCAAACCTCTTTCGATGAGGGGTGGGGCATAGCTTAGTGGTAGAGTGCTCGCCGAGCATGTGTGAGGACTTGGGTTCAATTCCTCATAGTACAAAACAATAAAACCCTTAACAAACAAACAAACAAAAAGCTCTTCTAATTTAACTCCACCCGCCCATCTTTGTGGTGTCCTCCATGGCCAGTGCATGCTGGACACAGGGAAAGACAGTCCCCACACGCTCAGATCAACAGAAAACAACGGGGAGCTCTCTGATGCCAGGCAGACTGCAGAACCCTGAGACCTCAAACGGAGTGACAGGAAAAGGGCTGCTGAAGCCCCAGGGTGGGGACAAGTTGACCCTTCTACTCGGCAGGTGCTTGAGAAACACTTGTCAAAAGACTCCTCTCACTGGCCCACTTTCTCACTCACGTCTCCAAAGCGTGGATGATAGCCACAGTCTATTGCTTCATGGCTGACTTCCTCCTGATCTCCTTGCGAAACAGCCTCCCTTTCAGCACTTCAGTCTGACTTGTGGTGGCGCCCCCCCCCCCCCCCCCGCCCCGCCGTGTCCCCCCCCCAATTTCCTTTCCACGCTATTTGAGTGCCTCTCAACGGGGAGGGGGCACCCCAGAACTGCCCATGGGCTCTGCCAGCCTCCAGCTCAGAATCTTCCAAGTAGGTTGGTCATGACCGCTGCATAAGAAAACCACGTGGCGAGCTGTGAAAAGCACCAGTGCCCAGGTCCCCACACGTAGTATACCACTGGAGCTGGGCTGAGCATTTTCCAGAATTTGCTTTTGGGTTAGGGTGGACCCCAGGAGAGGTCTGGGGGAAGTGAAGCAGGACCCTTTAAAGACTCTTATGCATAGGCACTTACCTGCTGAGTTATCTTGGCATAGCCTAGCAACCAGACCTGCACCTGTCCCTCCTCCCTTGTCTCTCCATAGCACCCTAGGCTCCCAAGCCAGGTGTGTAGTTCGCCCTGAGATGAAGGGCCTGGCCTGTGCAGAACGCCCACACCACTAAGGTCAGAGGCACCAGCTGAGAGGAGGAGGTTCGGGACACTGTTGTGAACCCTAGCCAGTCCTCATTTCCTGTATCCACGCCACACTTTACATGCAGTTTTCCTTCCTGACAGCCCATCCTGTGGACCACCCCAAGATTCTGCATCTGACACAAAGAGAAATTTCCAGAGACTATGTAGCTACAATGGAATAAGGTCAGATCCCCGCAACAGATATGTGTACTCAGGCTTGCATGTTTATGTACAGGTGCACATAAATGCATGTGCTGGTAGAGACCAGAGGTTAACCTTGAGTGAGAATCCTCAGGCATCATCCACCTTCTTTTTATTTTGATACAAGGTTTCTCATTGGCCTGGAATTTACCAGTTATGCCGGGATGACGGGCAGCAAGGGGTTCACCTGTTTCTGCCTCCTAGCACTGGGATTAAATGAAAGCGCTAACAGACCCAATTTGTTCTGGTTTGTAAGATCCAGGGCCTCACTATGTAGCTCTGGCTTGCCTCAGACTCAAAGAGATCTGCCTGTTTCTGCTTCCTGAGTACGAGGATTAAAGGCATGTGCCACCACACCAGGATTTAGACATGGTTCCGGAGGTGAGCAGGGTATCAAACTCAGGTCCTCAGGCTGGCATGGTAAGCACCTGTCAGCTGTGCCAACATCCCCCAGCCCAGGAACTCTTCACAGAGCTTCAAAGCTCCCGACGCAAACCTAACTGCTACAACTCCACATGACCACGCCCGCAGAGGTGAGGCCCACACTCCTGCAACTGTCAAAAGCTCCCAGGTGTCTCCGAGGGTTCAACGCCATCTACCCTGGCATGAGACGTTCCGCATCTCACTGCATCTCCTTGCCAGAGTAAGCCAGCAGGGCTGGTGGGAATCCCCCAGGTGAAGTGGTAACTGCTGGAGGCTTAACATCGGGCCCCGCCGTACCCTGTGTGTTTTCTTTCCTGTGTCCTGTCGTAGAATATTGTGGGACTTTTTTTTTTTAAGATTTATTTATTTATTATGTATACAGTGTTCTGTTTGCAGACCAGAAGAGGGCACCAGATCTCATTACAGATGGTTGTGAGCCACCATGTGGTTGCTGGGAATTGAACTCAGGACCTTTGGAAGAACAAGCAGTGCTCTTAACCTCTGAGTCATCTCTCCAGCTCCCGTAGAATATTGTTTTAAGGTGTGTTACTTTTGTCACTGCTGTGGAATATTTGTTTTAATGATGCAAAGATGTGTTGCATTCTTTTACGTTGTATTTGTTTAACTCTGTGAAGCTGTGTTGCTTTGCCTTGTCTAAAACATCTGATGGCCTAATAAAGAGCTGAACAGCCAATAGCAAGGCAGGAGAAAGGACAGGTGGGGCTGGCAGGCGGAGAGAAGATATAGAAGGAGAAATCTGAGAGAAGAAAAAGGAACAAGAAAAGAGAAGACACCAAGGGCCAGCCACTGAGCCTCACAGCCAGCCATGGAGTAAGCGTGAAAGTAAGATATACAGAAGAAAAGGTGAAAGCCCAGAGGTAAAAGGTAGATGGGATAATGTAAGAAAAGCTGGCCAGCAACAAGCCAATCGTCATGCCCCGCCCCACCCCATGTGTCTTCTCTCCTGTATCCCTCTTTTCCTTTCCCAGAAATCCAACCCCTGACCACCTTACAAATCACTGCCTTCCCCCAGCTTCTAGTCTTTCGCCCTCCGTTTTACCCCACCTGCAGCTCCCAAACTGACCTGGAAGAGCATAACACTTTTCTGTGCTCAAAAGCTTCCAACCCTCTGTCTCCTTGGCTGATAGTCAAAGCCCCCCAGAGCCTGGCTTCTTCCTACCCGGCCTACCTAACCTTCCATTCCTCCCCATGCCAGTCCCATCCTTTAGTTCTTCCCAAAACTCCATCAGACCATGGAAAAGCAAAGCAGAAGTCACACAGTCAGTGCCCTGTCAGTCCCATCCTTTAGTCCTTCCTGAAACTCCATCAGACCATGGAAGAACAAAGCAGAAGTCACACAGTCAATGGTCCTTCCCTGGCTACCTAAACTATCAGGTTAGCACCCTACCTGTAAGACCCTAAGACCGGTGCGATCTCTTGTCTCATTCCAGCCCCACCTGTCCTTTCTCCTGCCTTGCTATTGGCTATTCAGCTCTTTATTAGGCCATCAGATGTTTTAGACAAGGCAAAGCAACACAGCTTCACAGAGTTAAACAAATGCAACGTAAAAGAATGCAACACATCTTTGCATCATTAAAACAAATATTCCACAGGGGCTGAGCCCACGCTGGGGATGCGGCTCTCCTGGTAGAGCATTTGCCTAGCATGAATGGAGCTCTGGGTTCAGTCCCCAGCTCTGAATAAAACTAGTCATGGTGGATCAGATCTGTAATCTAAGCACTTGGGATGTAGAGACAGGAGCTTCAGGAATTCAAGGTACATATGAAGTCCAAGGACAGTCTGGTCAACAAGAGACCTTGTCTCAAAAAAAAAAAAAAATCTGCTTCCTGCCTGTTACTACTGAAGATTTGTTTGTGTATGTGATTGTATGCACATGTATGTGCATGAAAGTGTGCAAGCCAGGAAAGGGTGTGAGGTGTCCTTCTCTATCTCTCTTTTTTTTTTTTCCTTTGGCTGGCCTCGAACTCATGATCCTCCTGCCTCCGCCTCCTTCAGCAAATCCTACCGGCGTGCGCCACCACTACCGGCCTCTCTCTGTCTTTTAAGGCAGGGTCTCCCCCTGAAGCTGGGATTCACATCTTCTTAACCAGGCTGGAAGCCAGCCAGCCCCAGCGATCCTGCCTCTGCCTCCCTCAGAGCTGGGGTTCTAGGCATGCACCAGACACCCAGATTGTAACGTGGGTGATGAGGTCCACACTTTGGTCCTTGTGGTTCTGAAGCAAGCATTCTCAACTGCTGAGCAGTCTCTCCACCCCTGCCTCCTACTTCTAATAGTGAGCAGCATTAGGTCTACATTTGCATTCTCATAATTCAGGAGAGGGAAGTAAAATGAAGCAATAACCTCTCTGGAGAGTTCACCCTCTCCTTTCACGTGCAAGCCCTGTGGTGCCTCCACGAACCTATTCCACAAGCTGAAAGAAGGAAGACTGTTTTCTGGCCCTCCACTCAAAATCAGCCTAAACCAAAGGGCATCTTCACCTCCCCACAGTCAAAGCCAACGCCTGCTCTGTGATACCTAATAAGGCCTTCTCAATTGCCAGGACTCTGCAACGGCATGTAAAGTGGTTTTGAAATTTCCTTGTTGAACACAGAGGATTTCCTTATACTTTTTTTTTTTTTGGTTTTTCGAGACAGGGTTTCTCTGTGTAGCTTTTGCGCCTTTCCTGGAACTCACTTGGTAGTCCAGGCTGGCCTCGAACTCACAGAGATCCGCCTGGCTCTGCCTCCCGAGTGCTGGGATTAAAGGCGTGCGCCACCACCGCCCCAGCTGGATTTCCTTATTCTAAGAGTCTTCTGTTAGCCAGCCTTTAATCCCAGTGTACAGGAGTCAGAAGCAAGTTGACCTCTGAGTTCAAGGCCAGCCTGGTCTACAGCGTGAGTAGACCGGGACAACCAGGGCTACACAGAGAAACCCTGCCTCAAAAAAAAATTAAATAAATAAATAGAAGACTCTTCTGTTTGCATGTTGGACAGAAGGCCCTACAGTCAGTATCTCTGCACTCAAGGCTCCTTTCCTGCAAATTCCAAGAGATACAAAAGGGGACCAAGGTGCCAGAGGACACCCCGCCCCACGTTTCTGCTATAACTCCCACCGTGATACTCGTGTGAAATATTTGACACCTCTCAAGGCCAAAAGCTAAGCTTTTTACGTTATTTCCTCACTTTGTCGTTTCAATGACTCACTCACAGGTTAATGTTTCTGTTCCAGTGTTTCCTCCAGACCCCACAGCAGGAATACTCACCCATACTTCTCTGCGAGTTCCCTGGCTTCCTCCTCTTTCACGGCCCTCTGGTCTTCCAGGTCACTCTTATTCCCACACAGCACTATATCCGGGTTCTCACAGTATGCATGCATTTGTAGCTGGCCTGAGATACAGGAGAGTTTGTTATACGGTAGTCATGATGTAAACACGAGACCAATAGAAAATACGTGCAAAAGTGCTTCTGAAAACTGCACATGCACATACAGAGGTAAAGAGCGAATAGAATGTTTCAAAGCATCGATAACATAATCTTTGAAACTGAACAGATTATTATTCCTGTCCTCAACACACACATCAGAGAGATATAGAAGAATACAATAACCCTTAAAGTGTGTGTGTGTGTGTGTGTGTGTGTGTTTTACTAATCTTTTTTTTTTCTCTTTTTTTGGTTTTTCGAGACAGGGTTTCTCTGTAGCTTTGTAGCCTGTCCTAGAACTCACTCTGTAGACCAGGCTGGCCTCGAACTCACAGAGATCCACCTGCCTCTGCCTTCTGAGTGCTGGGATTAAAGGCGTGCGCCACCACGGCCTGGCTGTGTTTTACTAATCTTAAACCCCTGCTTGTCCCTTATTTTATTTTCTCTCAACAGTAGTAATATTTGTAAAGAATTGTCCTTTTGGTTTTTGAGACATCCCATATCCCTCAAGGCTGGCCTCCAGCTCACTGCATAGCCAAGGATGCACTTGAATGCCCTTACCGCTCCCATCTCCTGAGGGCCAGAATTATAGGTATGTAGTACAGGACAGTTTATAGGGTACTGGAGATAGTAACCAGGGCTTCACGTGTGCTAAACACCTACCAACTGAGCTGGATTTCCAGCTCTAAGAAATATCTTTCTATAATCGAACCTAGTTACATCTGAAATGCTTTTCATACGTCTGTGTCCTCCCAAGGCAGGACCAGTCTATTTAAAACAATTAAGAAGCTGGGTGTGATGAAGCTGAGGCAAGAGGCTCCGTGAGTTCAGAGATAGCCTGGGCTACACAGTGAGACCTTGTCTTACACAAATAGTAACTATGGTTTGATGGTTAGGATTCTGCCCTCACTCCAGTTCAGGGTCTTGCGCCTTACATCATCAGCGTGCACTGGTGACTACGCATGCGCCTTAAAAGCCGGATGCAGAGCCCACCCTCTGTCTCTGCTCTCTGCTCTGCTCCCATCTTTCTCTCTCTCCTCCCCAGGCCTGGTCGTCTCCCGCTTCCCTCCTAATAAAGCTCTGAAAACTAACACTGGGTTCTGTCGTGACTGTGACCTTTCCAAGCGGTAACCAGCACCGTTTATCATTCTTTCATTGGTGACATAAGAAGACAGAGTAAATAGTAAAATGACTGTCACCAAGACCAAGGGGAGGAAGGGTGCTACAGTCATATTCTATAACTTTTACATCCTTTCATCTAATTATGAAAAGGAAGAGAGGGGCTAGAGAGAGGGCTCAGCGGTTAAGTGTAGTGGGTAGCCATTCCAGCTTTGGTCTGGAAGTTCCAACCCCCATCGAGGCTTCGGTAACTGTCACGCCTACAAGGCGGGGCCAAGAGAGGAACCTGAAGACCCGAGATCTGGATGCGCCGCCCTCTCTTAGTTCCTGGACCCTGGACACTGGAAGTAGACCAAGCAGAGTTCTCCATAGAACACCCCCGGACTGCGCTACATCTTCCCCAGACCCTGCGACCTACCTTACCTTCATTTGTAAGTTATGCCATTAATAAACCTCCCTTTTAACTACGTGGAGTGGCCTTAATAATTTCACCAATAGTTAAGAGCACATGTTGCTCTTCCTGAAGACCTGGGTTCTGTTCCCACCACCACTCACTTCAGGTGGCTCACCACCACCAGCTACATTGGCCTCCCGGGGCACCTGCACTCACATGCACCTACCCACATAGACACAAGGTTTAAAAAGTCTTAAAAATGAAATCTTAATAAAGAAATAGAAAAAGAAAAAGAGCTCCTGGGTGCTAAATAGCTCCATCTTCCAAAGAAGGAAAATAAAACCCAACTTCTCTCTCCTCACACTCCAGAACAGAACTGGAGCAGCTGAACTTTCACAATCCGCGGTCTCGGAGAGCATGACCCAGTGTGTGTTTTCTCTCTATCAGCTAGGAGTGTTGACACTCCAGTTCCTCCCCACAAAGTCAGGTCATACATATCTTATCGAGAGAAGGTGAAGGAGGAGGAAGTTTCCCCAAGCATTAACACAGGCCTGAATTTCAGGATTTTGTCTTTTGCCTTCAGGGGATAACTGAAGTCACAAGACCTGCCCAGGCAAGATCAAACTGGGCCCTGTTTCCTGCAAAAAGCCAGGCCTCCTCTACCCTTAGGTTGTTAGTGTGCAGTCCCCACACTCTTTAATGCCCAGACACAACTTCCTTCAAGATTGGCCCCACTGTCTCCTCTACTGGCCTCCTCTGTGCTCTTAGCACCTTCAATGTCCATTCCCATGGTTACGAGCATCTCCTAGAGTTGAAGCAGAACTCTGTTGCCCTGTTGCTGGCTGTGCCCACCCCCCATCCATATCCCCCTCCCCAGAAGTTATCCTACCACCTTAGCTTCCTTATCTATAAATGATCTCAACAGTACTTACTTCCCAGGGTCAAGGGGAAGATTAATCAATTCACTGAGTCTCTGGGTAAGGTGTGTGGGCTAGCAGCCTCAGCATCCCCTGAGAATTTACTGGAAATGCAAATTCTAGGTCCTACCCAACATCTACTGACCAGGAACACGGATGTGGGGGGACCACCCTCCAAGAGACTCAGACACATACACACACTCAGTTAATAAACCAAAGCATACACACACTCAGTTAATAAACCAAAGCACTTCTAAGACTGTAAGTAACAGTTCATAGTGTCTATGTTCGTGAGACTCTGTTCGTTCTCGTTCTCTCTCTCTCTCTCTCTCTCTCTCTCTCTCACTCTCGAGGATTTTCCAGACAGAGTTTCTCTGTATAGCTCTGGCTGTCCTGGAACTACTCTGTAGACCAGGCTGGCCTTGAACTCACAGAGATCCTCCTGTGTCTGCTTCCCAAGTGCTGGGATTAAAGCCATTTGCTACCATGCCCAGCTGAGGTTATTGTTCTCATCTCTAAATTTTCATAATGAAATTTATGAAATAATTTCATAATGATTCATTATTTCATGAAACAATGAAAATGATGAAGTAACGGGTAATTAAGTAAATTAATCAGTTATCTGAAATTCTTCTCTAAAGAAGGGCATACCTAAACACCTGTAACCTGAGGTGAGATATGGTAAAGATTGGATATGTGTTAAAACTATAAAATGAAATAGCATTTCATTATTAAGAGAGGGAATATTCCAGCTAAGATGATCATGGAAAATTTCATGGAAGTTATTTCTTTCCGGGTTTTAAAAAAATAAACATAACTTGGGGTCTGGAACAATGACTCAGTGGTTAAAAGCACTGGGTGCTTTTCCAGAGAACCCAGGTTCTAGTCCAGCATCCACATGGTGGCTCACAACTGTCTGTAATTTCAGTCCCAGGGGATCTGACGCCCTCTTCTGGCCTCCACAAACACTGCACACATGAGTGCACAGACATGCAAGTAAAATACACACATAAAATTAAAATGTAAATAAATAAGTAAAATAAACAACACTAGCCTGTCAGAAAGACGGGAAAATAGAGGGATTTACAACAGAGTGAAAGAAAAAGGTTAAAAGTGAAAAGGGAAATGCGTGAGTTTGGAGGCTTAGACTACCTAAAAGTTCTGTTAGGAATCAATGTTAGAATTCCTGGCCACTCCCTCAGCTACATGACCACACATGCGCTGTCCAGTAGCCAGGCAAGATGCTTAGTCATCCTGGGGCCTTAGCCCTACATAATCCATGTGCTGCGTGATCAGGTAATCCATGCGCATGCCTAGCGTAGCTATGTAAGCCCATATGCGCATGTGCAGGGTGCAGGAGTCGGGGGGACCTATAAAAGTGGGTTCCTTCTATTCCTTCCCTCTCTTCCTGTACGATCACTCCATAGGCTATGCACATCCCCTCTCTATTCCCTTAATAAACTCGTGTAGTGGATTTTGTTGTGCCTATGGCTTTTCTCGCACAGTAAACAGCACTTCTTAATAAATAGCACTGTGCCGCTTAATAAATAACAATCATCCTGGCTCTAGACATGACCTGCTCAGTCCTTTAACTTCAGGAAGACAGACGGTGACCCAATTCCAACCATGTGGGCCCAGAGAACTCAGCACTCTGTTCAGGCTCCTACCCAGGGCTGGCTCACCTCTAGGCTCTTCTCACCCTTGCTGAGAGGACATGGAAGGATTCCCAGCAGAGATAAGGTAGCTCCAGGGGAGCAAAGGAGAGAAGCAGGGAATGTCAGTCATCTGCGGCCCTAAGCTTACTCTTTGCAGCCTTGGCCCTGAGCTGTTTTCAGGAAAAGACATAACATGGCGCCCGGTCCACTCGGGGCAATGCAGAGCAGGGCCTGGAGCAGAACAAGGCCTCGGGAGCAGAGCAGGACCTGGGAAATGGCAATACTTACTTATCCAGTTTCGAACATTGAGGAAACTTTGCTCATTTGTCAGGTCGAACAGTAGCAGGAAACCCATAGCATCCCTGAAGAACGCAGTGGTCAAACTACGAAACCTAGGCACAAAAACAGATGGTCACCAAGTCATGGCCCCACTCCTGAAATGTAAAGCCGCCAGTGACACCCTCTGCCTTCTACAAAGATTCATCAATAATTCCCACGATGCTCACCCAAACAGGTGTTTATCACTTCCATGCTTTTAACGTGAACAGAATGTGTTATTGAACACTGAGACCCATGGACTGGAGAATTACCTTGTAACCTTAGTCTCAGCCAGGAAATCACTGGACAACCGTGAGTTCCCTGGGCCAACAGTGCTAGCCATGTGTGTTTTCCTCCTGGGAGATTTCATGACACAATACTACGAGGCAATCCTTGGTCTCACTTCAGGCTCTGTAGAAGTCTCTTCTCTCTGACAACCTTTTCATTACCTCTAAAATGGGGACCGTGTTGAGGTGGACTCAACTCTTTCCTGGCATTCTCTACCTCTGACGGTATTACCTGCTGTCTCTTTCCTCTTACAGCTTCCTCTCATTTTGCCTAAACGCACAGTCTCTGACTGACAGGCAGGCTCCACAGAAGGACGTGGTATACACTAACCAGCTGTTCAGAAATAGTAGGTTTTTCTCAACTATTTTATTCAATGTTCTTACAAAAAGTCTTCATTGTTTACAGACACAAACCAAACCAGCTACAAGTGGCCTGAGAGAAGATCTAAAATTTGCCTTCCAGGCAATATGGAGGGCGAGAGGGAGAAGTGTTAAGGGGATATAAGACATAAGATTGGCCACAGATGGCAATCATTGAAGCTGAGTAAAATGACATAGATTCAACTGAATCTCCTCTTCACTTTTGTATACACTTGGAGAGTTCTATGGTTTTTGTAAATCCTTTAAAGAGGGCTGGGGAGGGTTGGGGATTTAGCTCAGTGGCAGAGCGCTTGCCTAGAAAGCACAAGGCCCTGGGGAGATGGTTCAGTGGTTAAAGCACATCTTATACAAGCTTGAGATCCAGCATTTGGCTCCCCAGATCTCATGTAAATGTCAGGTGGGCACAGCAGACGACCCGTAACTCTGGCACACAGAAGGCAGGGGCGGGTGCTCGAAAACAAGCTGCAGACCAGTTGAGTCTGTGAGCACTAGGTTCGAGCGAGCAATCCCACCTCAATGAATAAGGTAGAGAGCAATCAAAGAAGAGTCCTGATGTCAACCTTGGGCCCCCACATCACACATGCCTGCATACCACAGGAGCGCGCGTACACACACACACACACACACACACACACACACACACACACACACGGCCGGGGGGTGGGGGTGGGGGGGAACCTTCAAGGAGACTGAGAGAAATCACAGGCTGTAGCTGACTGAAAGCAGCCTTGCACCAAGATGTCACATGATTTATTTTAGTTAAGTAACCTGTGACCAGATTAATTCATTCCAACCAGGTGTTTCACCAGGCTTTAGTATCAGATAAGAACAAGCAAGCAGCCTTAGGACTCCCTTACAGGTGAGCAAACAGCAAAAGGCAATGGGGAGAGCCTAAAACTGGAGAAAAAAAGGATGAGTCCCAAATAAGAAGGTTTCATTTCAAGGAGATTCACATCTCCTTTGATCTCACAGAAAATATGCCCGTCACTGTCACCTCAGGCTGACAACAGACTGATCCGGCAGCTCCTCTTACCAGGTGCGGATGAGCCATTTGGCTGCCCTTGCCCTGCCCAGGGCAGTGTGGAGAGATCACTGAGGAGCACATACCTCTCCTGCCCCGCCGTGTCCCATAACTGCAGGTGGATTCTCTGGCCTCGGCCCACAGCTCCATCTGGTCCATTAGCTCTGTACACCTAAGACATCAAAGCAAAGATAAACCAGCGGAGACTCTGAGATGGGTGGGCTCTTCCTGACTTTCTGTTCAGCACCAAATCCCAAGCATCTACACTTCTCAAGAGAACTGAGTCCCTGATAGGTTTGTACTTCGTTGCAATAACTGCACTTGGACAGTGGTACCTCCTCCTAAGATATCTCCTAGCTGGGGATGTAGCTCAGCTGGGAGAGTCTTTGCCAGCATCCATGAAGCTCTAGGTTCTGTCCTCAGCACCACAAAACCAGGCCCGGCTGCACATGGCTGCAACCCCAGCACTTGGGAGGTGAGAGACACAAAGATAAAAAAGTCATCCTTAGCTGTATATCGAACTGAATCTGAGGCCAGCCAAGAATGTATGAATCCCTGTCTCCAGTAAAAAAAAAAAAAAAAAAGGTATAAATTTAAAAATAAATAGTTTTATATTAAATTTTTTCAAGGCAGGGTTTCTCTATATAGTCCTGGCTGTCCTAGAACTTGCTCTGTAGACCAGGCTGGCCTCATACTCAGAGATCCACCTGCCTCTGCCTCCTGAGTGCTGGGATTAAGGGTGTGTGTGACCACTGCCCCAGCTGAAATTTTAAAAAAGCATTTAAATATATGTGTATTATGTTAGAAATATATTATGAAATATGTAAATAATACAATGATTTATGCCAAAATAACAGTCAATTTGCTTTCTTCCAGTGTCCCCTCAAGCACTCATTTCAAGGAACATTGACTTTCTGTGGGTTTCCCTTACCTCATCTTTAGAAAGTGCTCTTAAAATAATTTTATGGGCATGGTGGTGCACGTCTTTAATCCCAGCACTTGGGAAGCAGAGGCAGGCTGATCTCTGTGAGTTTGAGGACAGCCTGGTCTACAAAGCGAGTTCCAGGACAGCTAGGGCTGTTACACAGAGAAACCTGTCTCAAAAAACAAACAAAAAAATGATTTTCTAGAGACCAGTGAGATGGCTCAGCAGGTAAAGGTGCTTGCCACCCAGCCTGGCAGCCTGATTTCAATCCCTAGGCTCCACATGGTAAAGACAATCAACTCCCACAAGTTGTCTTCTGATTCCTACACATGAACCACAGCACGTGTGTGCACACATATATACATATACAATAAATAATTAAATACATATAAAAACTAGTGGCTTTATAAAGAACTGCTTCTATCCCAGAATTCAGGAGACAGGTAAGCAAATCATTGTGAGCTCTAGATCAACCAAGGATAAATAGCAGGTTCCAGGCTAGCCTTGGCTACATAGTA
>CABHPH010146225.1:0-28019 GCA_902168325.1 Peromyscus nudipes
GAAAGAAAGAAAGAAAGAAAGAAAGAAAGAAAGAAAGAAAGAAAGAAAGAAAGAAAGAAAGGTAAAAAGCCTAGAGGCAAAACATAGTTAAAGAGAAATTGGATAATTTAAGTTAAAAAAGCTGGCTAGAAACAAGCCAAGCTATGTCTGGGCATTCATTAGTAAGAATAAGTCTCTGTGTACTTATTTGGGAGCTCTGTGGCAGGCCCCCATAGAGTAAAAAAAACAAACAAACCACACACCACCCCAATCCTCCCCGCACTGCATGTTCTTACTTTCTGCCCTGGCTTCCAGACTCTCCCAGGAAGATTCATTTCTAACACCTACTTGCTTGGTAACATCTTGGCTTCCAGTCTCCATCTCAGTACCTCATCTCTGTGTGAAGAAAAACTACTATCATTTGAGTTTGCTCCCCGGGGTCTGTTTCTGAGAGGATCATAAACTGGACTCACGGGCGCTGAAGGTCTTTCCAGCTCATTGTTTTACACCTCGCAATCCACTGAGGCAGTCAGAAAGCAAAGGAGACCGTATCTGCCAAACCCTGACCCCAACCCGGAAATTCAAGGGCACCTTTCCCAGTAACAACAAAGCTCCGAGCCTTTTGGGAACTGCGCTCACAGTGTCGGCTGCGGCCTCATATTACTGAACCACACACCCCTATCTTCCATGATGGAATCTGAGAGCCATCAGAAATACACTGAAATGCAGAGGCAGAATCCCTGCCTCAACACATCTAAGTCCCAAGTCTGCCCTGATCCCGTCTGGGGACTAGCAGCCTGTCATACTTTCATGAGCAACTCTGAGCACTAACAGAACCCCGGAGAAGAGATTTTAATGCTCACACTGAGGTTTGAGCAAAGTCAAGTAGATACATTGTGCTTGGGTTTCCTTTAGAATTGGGCCAGGTGACAGTAAGGGTGACACCAATACACACAAAGAAATTGTTTCCTCTTTAATGAGGTTACAGCCTTTGCAAACTTGGCACTCGAAATATTGCTGCTTGTCTGGGGACAGAATGCATCAGGAAAGAGGATGATAAGGAATGCCTTAATGGGTAGCGACTGTAGGCTCTGCTCGCCAAATTCAAGTGGCAGGACTTTTCATTTAGTTTACTACTCCACAGAGGAGGGCAAGAGCCAGGGACATCCTCTCTGGAGTGTCTCTGAAGTGTGCCTTTGGCTGTGTCCCTGCTGTCCAAGCATCCACGTATCTTACCTGTTTTTAGAAACCTGGCATCCATCCTTCTGGCTGATTCCTTTAGCAACTCGTGGTCCTTCTATTAAAGTCAGCCAGTGTTAGTTTCTCCCCACAAAACCCAGAACCTCTACTGACAGGGAATCAATAGCCCATAATCCAGCCTCTTCTGGGTTCTTGTGCAGGGAGGATGTAGGTAGTGGTGGGGTCCTTTGCTCCCTCTCCTTTAGGGGTCTCTTCTGCTTAGTTTAGGTTCCTGTTCTACAGTTCTCTGCTTGCACATGCTGTGCTCGCCAGTTGAGACTCACAGCTAACATAGTCAATGGTGATGGGAAGAATGGGATAGGAAAGAAACATCCTTGTGTAAAAACCAGTGAGATTTGGTCCAGAGCAAACCTTATAGTGTCCTAAGTCACTATGTGTGTGCATAGGGTGAAAGATGTGAATATACCTGGAGAACATTGCTTTGGTGTCAAGGCCAAGAAAGATCTCGGTTCATAAAATGTTCACGGTGACTGCACCATGGAGATAACAGTTTGAGAGGGCCCAGCACTCTTACACACATGGCAGTCTATGTTCTGTAGCTCATTTGTTGGGGACCAGCCCCCTCCTTTTACTGGGCTCCTATGAGGAGAAAGGCATAAGGAATGAGTAGATAGAAAGATAGCTTAGGGAGGACCTGGATCAAAGTCCACCAGCCCCTTCTGGCTCTTCAAAAGGGCTTTTTATAGGAATGCTGTGATATTATGTTCCTCAATATATTGTGAACACTAATAAACTTATCTGGGGTCAGAGAACAGAACAGCCACTAGACAGACATAGAGGCCAGAAAATGGTGGCGCACACGCCTTTAATCCTAGCCTTCTGGAGGCAGAGATCCATCCGGATCTCTGTGAATTCAAAGCCACACTGGAAACAGCCAAGAATGGTGACTCACGCCTTTCATCCCAGGAAGTGATGGCAGGAAGGTATATAAGGCGTGAGGACCAGGAACTGGAGCTGGTTAAGCTTTTAGACTTTTAGCAGCAGTTCAGCTGAGATTCATTCCAGATGAGGACTCAGAGGCTTCCAGTCTGAGGAAACAGGATCAGCTGAGGAACTGGTGAGGTGAGGTGGCTGTGGCTTGTTCTGCTTCTCTGGTCTTCCAGCATTCACCCCGATATCTTGCTCCAGGTTTATTTTCATTAATAAGACCTTTTAAGATTCATGCTACAGAATGCCAAGGGGTGGAGCAAAAGCCCTCCCCTTGCTAGATCAAAGCATACTGCACATCCGAGTGTAGACCCTTCCAAACACCTGGTAAACATTCACATGGTCAATCCATCCCCTTATGCAGCCCTGCTGGGTAAAGCAAGCTCAGATCTCACTAGGAAACCCCTCTGGGCTCCCACGCTCATTAACATAAATGGGGTATGGGACTTTGTGGACAGGAAGTCATTTGTTTTCTGGTCTTCTCATAAGTGAGGGAAAAGGTCACACTGTAGTAAAATGCAGAGGGGAAAAGGTTAGAAAAATTATGGATCAGGAAATCTTTTTTGGTTGATGGTAAGCCATTTATTTGGAAAGTGGTTTCAAAATAGCTTTTTTTAAATATAAAAACCTAAAGATTTATTTTGTTATGTATTTATGTGTGTTTCTCTGTGTCTGTGGAGACCAGAGGGGTGGAGATCCCTGAGAGCTGGAGTCATAAGTGGTTGTGAATCATCACATATGGGTGCTGGGAACTGAACCCAGGTCCTTTGCAACAGCAGCAAGAGCTCTGAACCACCGAGTCATCTCTCCATCCCTCAGTACAGTTTTGAAAAGAAAGGAAGACTACCTCTGGGGAAATAGTCAATTGGGGAAAATTGAATATGGGCAAATGACTAGCTGATGTCAAGGAACTGACTGTTTCCTTGGGAATATTAGTGGTATTGTGGTTGAAAAAGAGAAGGAAACTGGGTAAGGTGGTACACACATGTAATCAGAGCACTCAAGGCAGGGTGGTCAGAAGTTCAAAGATATCTTCAGCTACATACCAAGTTTGAGGCTAGCCTGGGCTATATGAGACCCTATCTTCTACCCCCAAAAGCTTTATCCATAGGATATATCTGCTAAACTTACTTTGCAATAGAACAATGCCTGGGATTTGTTTCAAAGCACTCTGGTGGAGGGCTGCGTTGTATCTTCGTAGAGTACCTGCCTCCACCCCCACATGAACCAGGTGTAGTAGTGCAGGCCTGTTATCCCAAATTAGGGACTAGCCTGGGTTTCATAAGGAGTTCCAGGGCCTCTGAGGCTACATGGAGTGACTTTGTATCAAAACACAAAACAAACAAACAAAACAAAACAAAAAGAAACAAACCCTCAACTTGTCAATAAATATATTTTAAACATTACATTTCAAATGTATGTGTTTTAAATTCATACATTTACATCTAAACATAGAGTATATGCACACACACACACATATATATGTATACAGACACATGAATATTTCAAGTAAAATAGCATAGAAGTGCTCCGTAGAGCCCACAGCTGACATAGGGATTATATGTAATGATTCAAGTCAAGCCTTTTGGTTTTACAAAAGAAGTTTTCGGTAAACAAGCAGCAATTTGCTGGAGAATGAGCTTGGTAAGTGTGTATTATATAACTCTCAGATTATACAACCAACTGCTTTAGGCCACAGATCCTGGGAGATGCTGCTTCTGTTTCCATTGCGCTCAACCCAGGGCTGCAGAGTAAATGATGTTTAATAAACGTGGGCTAATGGACTAAACTCAGGAAATGAATTGTTATGAAGAGCAGTTTAATTTTCCATGCACTTACTCCATGCTGCTCAATCAATCTGAAAAAGCAGGCTCCCAGATCCACCTACTTTGGAACTTCGTCACTGGATTTGGAGCTATGCTAATGTCCTCACTTGACAGAGGCAGAAACGAGGGCTGGAGGGGTCACAGGACATCCTGTTTGTTAATGGCATGTTGCTACCTCACGCCCGCAGTTGGACCATCCCTGCTGCCATGTTGGCATTCAAAGGGCACAAACCTAGCTCCTGCTCTAGCTGCTTGCTCTTAGCTTTGAGTGTCTGTGGTCTCAGCTAAGAATAGAAAGAAGTTGTTGGAATGCTTCCCCATGATGCTGAACAGGAGACATGAATATAAAATTCATGTTCTGATTAACTTTTGCTATCTCCGGTCCCTGCCTGGCGTCAGCAGGGTAGGGACGGGAAGAAATGTGCATGAGCTAAGAGCTGAAAGATGCCCTGCCTTGTAGGATTATTGTAGCTAAGCAGTTAGGTAGCCTTGGTGATGGGGGAGGAACAGAACGGCTTTGGAGGTTCAGGTCCAAAAGGCAGGGAAAATACAGAATAACTGGGTTGGATCTGGCATGGCCTTCCCCTTGTTGACATTCAGGGACTTGGGAGGCCTCTGTCAGGGAATATTTGGAATGACCCTGTATAGGTTGGACAGAGAAGGAGGGAGGATGAGAGAGCCGTGGCGGGAGAACCGAAAGGGGGCTTAAGCAGATGGAAATTTGAAACAGGTGCTGGTCATTGGAAAGAGAAGGCAAACGCAAGAGTCTGTGGGTTTTTGTCCTGTTTTCTTTGTTTGTTTTTGTTGTTTTAGATAAAAAAAAAAATCCTTCCTATCCTTTATGGAAGATTCTTTCAAAAATGGCATTTGATGAATCATGTCTCTGTATTCATGTTCTTGCATAGTCCTTTCTCACAATGCCTCTGAACTTGACCATGTACCTTATGTCAGCCTATGAGGCATTGGTAAATATGATGCAAGGAGAGCTGTAAATAATGCTTTGTGTGGGCGGGCAGTGGTGGCGCAGGCCTTTAATCCCAGCACTCGGGAGGTAGAGCCAGGCGGATGTCTGTGAGTTCGAGGCCAGCCTGGTCTACAGAGTGAGATCCAGATGGTTTGGTCAGCAGCTGGACCCAACAGATATAGACATGCATCTAAGGTCATCTCAGAGTGTCCAGCACTAGTAGATCTGCCAAGTGGACAAAACTACAAGAGCAGCCACCAAATAGCTGCTTAGCCAATCCTGACATAACTTCGTGACCCTTAAAAAAATTTTTTTGAGACAGGGTCTATGTAGCCCAGATTGGTTTTGAACTCTCCACCTTCTTGCTTCAAACTCCTGAGTGCTGGGGTTGCTGGTGAGCACTACCTAATGCCTGGCTCTTCATTGTTAGATTGCATTTATTTATTATTATTTATGTGTATTAGTGTGTGTGCACACCTGCCACGTCATGTGTGTGGAGATCAGAGAACAACTTTGGGGAGTGGCTTCTCTCCTTTCACCTTTATGTGGGCTCCAGGACTTGAACTCAGCCAGCCAGACTTGCACGGCCAGTGCTTACGTACTGAGCCATCTCTCAGGCCTTCTTCAGTTTTTTAAACTGGATTTTAAATTTTGTTATAAGTGTATGTCATCTGTAGCTGTGAGAAATAACAGATATCCTGCATATTCTTTACTCCATTTCCCTCGCTGGCTTCATCGTGCAAACTATAGTATAATATCACAACTAGGCTATTGCTGTTAGTAGACGACGTGGGTCAGATTTCGCCATTTGCCTTGTGCCCACCCTTTTATCGTACGACAGTTCAACTAGCACACAGTGATGTTGGTGATTTGAAAGGTTTACTCAATTTTATTTATAATTTTTGAAGAATCAACTTTTAGTTTCATTGTCTATTGTTTCCTAGTCTAAGTTTCTGTTTCTGGGATAAAAACCCTAACCAAAGGCATCCTGGGCCAGGAAAGGTTTTCCTTAACTTACAGGTAGGTCCATCAACAAGGGAAGCCAAGGAGAAACCTGGAGGCAGGAACTGAAGAAGGAACCGTGGAGGAATGCTGCTTCCCTGGCTTGCTTTCTTATACAGCCTAAGCCCACCTGCCCACAGACGGCATTGTCCACAGTGGGCTGGGCCTTCCCACATCAATCTCAACCGAGAAAATGCCCCGCAGACACGTGCACAGGCCGATCTGATGGAGGCAATTCCTCCACTGAGATCACCTCTCCTATATATGGGGAGGTTTGTGTCAAGTTGACAAAAATAAATAAATAAATAAATCACGTGCATATGCACACGCACGCATGCACACACACACACACACACACACACACACACACACTCACACCCCTTGTTGATGTTCATGTTTTCACTGGTTCCTGTCCTTATTTGTAGCTCCGACTCTCTGCTTCCTTTAGATGTATTTTGCTTTTCTTGAGGTACAAACTCAAGATGCTGGATTTACTTTCTTCCTTTCTAATGTAAGTACTTACTTCTGTGAATTCCCCACTCAGCACTGTGTTAATTGCACCCTCCTGTTAGTTTTCATTTTCTTCTGTCCTCTTTCTCCCCTTTGAGAATTTGTCCTTGGTTTGTGGGTTACCAGTATGTTGTTTCTTTAGGAGTGGGCTGTCAAATTTCCAATGTTTGAAGATAATCTGATGTCTTCGGTTGGTTCCCAGGTTGACTCCATGATGGAGGCTGTTTAGAAAGTCTTGCTGGGCTTTGAGGATGAAAACAGTCCAATTATCAAGGGAGATGGCTGCCGGTCATGGTCATGGCTGAGGCTGTGGAGCTCGGGTAGAAAAGACTATGGAAGTGTTCAGTGTGAAACAAAGGGGTCCCTCACACTTCCATGGCACCCCGTAGCTTATAGAGTTTGGGGCACTATTTGTAAGCATATACACTGAACATTCATTGATCTGTAGAAGCCTCATGAAGCCTGAGACAAAGCAATGGCCCACTAGTTTGAAAACTTAGACCCTTGGGTGCTGAGTGACTTGCACAGTGGGAGGACCAAATCTCAAGCCTAGGCCTTCTTGTCTCCATATTCCAATGCCGTATTAGGTCACACCTCCTTCCTGGGTTTAGACAGTGGAAGCCGAGGGAAGAGGAGGAGGTGGACAGAGGAAACTATGATTAAACGAGGGGCTTGGTGGGGGTCATTTATTTTAGTGGATGGGCTGCATGCACAGGCGTTTGTTTGTTTGTTTGTTTGAAGAAGCAGACCTGTAACTGCACAATAGAAAATGAAGCAGGAAAGCCACCAGGCTGGGGGTGTTGGATGGGAGGCAGAGGCCAAGGCAGGCACTATTGCATCCTTGCTACCAGGGATAACAGCACACTTTCCACCAAAATGTCCCCTCACAGCTCCCATAGCACCTTGCAGCGGGCACTGAAGGTCTCATGGGGGGACTTGTGAAGGCAATTGGAAGACTCCCATGGTTTAACATGCACGAATTACAGTCTCATGAGCTAGCCCAGGGAGCTCCAGGCATCTGACAGTAGGCTCCAGGGCTGAAGGAAAGCAGGGAGTGGCCAGGGATGCTAAGTCTGTGTCTTCTGCGAATGCACCACCCACGGAGATGACATGTACACAGATTTGCTTGGAACGATTTGAGAGTTCTTGGTAAAAGCACTGTTGCTGGTGCACAGCTCCCAGGGACTTGAGGATAAAGCAATGAGAGAATGAGGCCAACGCGTTTCACACACTCGGGTGGACCTTCCCTGGGCCACAAGCGTATCTTCCAAGAGAATGGTTTATACCAACGTGACCTTACTGACAAGGATGAGTTCTCCCATGCACAGGGAAGATGTTTTCCACATGGGAGAAAGCAGAGTCTGAGAGTTGGATGCTATAAATAACTGTGGGGGTGGGGAAGGAAAAGGAAAGCAATAAGCAGGTGTGCTGAGCCCAGATGTGGCAGAAGAGAAGCCTCGATGTTGATTGGGGTCTACACAACCCTCCAACATGCTAATGAGGTTGATGTGACCTGCTTCATTTCACTTCTACTAAAGTATTTTGATGTTATTACATTCTGACATTTTATACATAAACCCTTTCCAGACACTTCTAAAGCATGAGGACATGTTTCTACATCTCATTTGGTAAGTAGAAATGTGTGAGCACTGTGTTTTACGGATAGAGTGGGCTAGGCATGGTGAAGGTGAGGTGTAGTGACCTTCAAACCGCATGTTGCCTTATGTGTCTGTGGTGTGATTAAGTCCACGATGCTATGGTAGTACAGAAAGGAAACCCCTCCCAATGGTTCAGGGAGGTGAAGGGAAGTAAAGAAGAAATGAATGGTCTGGAAAGGTCTGCCTTAGGGAAGGACACTTAAAGGGAAAGTAGTTGCATTTAGGAAGGCCATTAGGAACAAAGGGCAGCATCCCAGACCAGGAAGTTAAGTATGGACCTGAGACCATCTTAAAAACTGTTAGTTCTCTGTGCTTCTTGAAGCAGACACAGTGAGAACTCAACCATACTATCTTAAACCATGTTGGCCACAGGGGTGGCATGTGGCAGAGGTCACCACTAACTGCCTCTGTTTCTCATGTGTTTTTAATTACAAAGGTGATGTACACTTTCATATTAGACTGTCTGCCCCTCAATTTTTTCCTTTTACTGAAATAATAAGATAAACAAAAATTAACACATCAGAATTGGACAAAACAAACAGAAGGAAAAGAGCCCAGGAGAAGGCTCAAGAAAAAGAGACCTGCTCATTTCCATGCACAAGAATCTCATAAAGACAATAAACTAGATGACATAAAACATAATGCGGGCTGGAGAGATGGCTCAGTGGTTAAGAGCACTGCCTGCTCTCCCAGAGGTCCTGAGTTCAAGTCCCAGCAACCACATGGTGGCTCCCAACCATCTATAGTAGGATCTGATGTCTTCAGGCATAAAGGTGTACATGCAGATAGAACACTCATATATACAACTAAATCTTTAAAAAAAACATAATGCAAAGGACCTATAAGGTTAAAAAAAGGGGGGAGAGAAAATTAATATATAACTAAAATAAAATAAAAACAGTAAGACAAAATTTAAAAAAAAAAAGAGCCCTGACCCATTATGAGACAAGTTATCTCCACAGATGCTGTTGAGTTCTTTTTCTGATGGCATCTACTGCTGCACATGCAGCCTACACTTTAGAGTAGTTTGTTTGCCCAGTGAGACTCCATTGGAAGAAATTCAATTTTCAGTTGTAAGTGGTTATCAATTGGAGATTACTTGTGGGTTAGGGATGGGGCATGTGTTCACTTCTCCTTTCAGCTCTAGGACCCCTACTGGGGCAGATAGATCCCTGAAGGCCCTGTGCATGCTGCCTCGGTCTCTGTGAGTTCATATGTGCATGTTCATGTTGATTTTGAAGGCCTTGTTTTCATGGTGTCCCCCCATCCCCTCTGGCTCTTACACTCTTTCTGTCTCCTCTTCCACTACCCCCTCAATTTTTATGCGTGTGACTATAACCTCATGATTTTGCTGTCTTCATAACAAAATTAGCTTAGAATTGGATTGCTTGCCCCTTTATTCCCGTTTCATCAACTCCCAGTTCAAAATGCAGCAGGTACCTGTTAGAGTGAGAAATCCAGAGTCTATTTAATGAGCAAAGGAATTTATTAGGGGGTAACTCACTATAGCACAGTATTTATCATAGGGTCCAGGAAAGCCGAGCTATGTCCCACACTGATCTTCTTCCTGGTCCAAGATCTGCCTGGTCAGTTCCAACATCCAAACCACAAGGGAGCAAAGAGAGTTCTGTATATGTGCATCCTAAGTCTTAAGGGTCCCTCTCCCTCCCAGCAGCCATGCCCCAGGGGCATGTACTTCAAGGTGATAGGCAGATGTAGCCGTTACCTGCTGCCTCACAAGGGGTGGTGCTTCAAGGTCATAGCTAGAACAGCTACCCACTACAACCTGTGGAGCCATTCTTGCCCGGCCAGAAGATGTATGGTTTTTAGACAATTTCATCAAAATTTCTTTGAGCTTTTTAGGGTTTTCTTTTTTAAAAGCAATTCTTAGAAAGATTTCCCCATTCCAAGACATCCCTCTCTCCCCATATGTGTATGCATGCTCTTTATATATCTATATATATAGGTTATATCTCTCACACTTTTATGATTTAGATTTTTTACCCTGAACCCATCTAGAATACATTTTGATATAAGAAGTATGATGGGGAGCCCATCTTTTTATTTTGACTCTCCCTCTCCCAAAGTAGGGAGTGCATAATTCCAAAACCATTGCTGACAGCTGTCTTTGTTTTACATTTTCTTTTCTTCTTCCTATGTTGGTGATGAACTGTTATAGAATATTATTTTAAGGTGTGTTACTTTTGTTTGTGTTGCATTTGTTTAACTCCGTGAAGCTGTGTTACTGTGCCTGTCTAAGACACCTGATGGTTTAATGAAGAACTGAATGGCCAATAGCATGGCAGGAGAAAGGATAGGTAGGGATGGCAGGCAGAGAGAATATGTAGAAGGAGAAATCTGGGAGGAGAAGTAGCCAGAGATGGAGGAGGACATCAGGGGCCAGCCACCCAGCTACACAGCAAGCCATGGAGTAAGAGTAAGATTTACAGAAGTAAGAGAATGAGAAAAGCCCAAAGGTAAAAGGCAGATGATAAGTTAAGGAAAGCTGGCAAGAAACAAGCCAAGCTAAGGCTGGGCATTAATAAGCCTCCATGTGTGATTTATTTGGGAGCTGGATTGTGGGCCCCACAAAAAAATCTAAAAAACCAACAATGATGAACCTAGGACCATGTGCATGTTATGTAAGTGGTCTACACCAAGCTACATCCCCAGTCATGCCTAATTTGAAATGCCACCTTCATCATGTATTTAATTTGCATATCTGCTTATCTTAGGGTTTCTACTGCTGTGTAGAGACACCATGACCACGACAACTCTAATAAAGAAAACATTTAATTGAGGTGGCAGCTTACAGTTCAGTTACAGTCCGTTATCATCATGGCAGGAAGCATGGTGGCTTATAGGCAGACATGGTGCTGGATACATCATGATCAGAAGGCAACAGAAAGTGGACTGTCTCACTGGGCATGGCTTGAGCATATAGGAGACCTCAAAGTCAGCCTCCACAGTGACACACTTCCTCCAACAAGACCACACGAACTCCAACAAAGCCACACCTCCTAATAGTGCCACTCCCTATGGGGGCCATTTTCTTCCAAACCACCACACTGCTTATACATATTTATGGACTCAACCCTTTTCTTTGATGTGCCTATTGTTACATTGGTACTGCTTCAATTACTAGACAGAAAATGTTTTCCTTTTTGATAAGGCTAGTCTTTTAAATTGTCTGGCCATTCATGCATGCTTTTCTTTTTAAAACAACTTTCACTGTGGCATAGAGAGGCACAGGTAGCTTGAAACATGGATGTATTCTGCACTCTTCTACTCCACCCTGTAGCTGCCCACAACCCCCCTCCTAGAATAGTTTATTCTACTGTATCTTGGACTTCAGTGATTTGGGGGCACACCATATTTTTAACTTTTGATGCATCTGGTATCATCTATTCTATGATTAATTTTTATTAAATCAGCCTTTTACATTTTAAGTACTTATATTAAACTAACCCAAAGTTATGTAAAACCATGGATTACATGTAGTATTTGTATTTTCCTAGCATATTGAACAGAATAGGTTAGCAGCAAAAGAAACATTGTCTATGTGTTTATTCAGATTGTGTGCTACCAGCACCCTGAGAAAACTGGTCAGTACCAACTGCTCTCAGCAGCTCTATAGATGGAATCCTTCCCTTAGCAGGCACCCCCAGGCTGACGAATCTTGTATCTCAAGGAAGATTCTAGTTGTACAGGTGGGTTCGCCTGTGAGAATTACTGAGACATTCACATATAGGATGTATGCACTTTTGTGTGTAACTGTGATCCAATACAACATTTTAAAAAAAAACTTTACGAGTTTAAAAAGAATTGCTGTTTTTGTACTGTTTTGAAATTACTGATAATACAATCGGCCACAAGTTCCCTAAAAGAAATCATTGAGGCTTGGGTATAACCCAGTAGAGGAGTGCAGGCTGAGCAAGTCAAGCTCCCAGGTTTCAATCCTGAGCATGAGTCATCTGGAGACACAGGCCAATAACCCGAGCACAGGCCATGAACCTCAGATTCAGCTAGCAGTTCTCATCTTCAGGATTTGATGTTTCTGGAACAAAGTGACCCTCACAAAGGCTCTGTGGTTCTGGAAAACATCACAGATGATATCGTAAGTCCCCTCACAATGTTCACGAGATGATAAGATGTCATGAAGTTACCCTCAGTGCTGAAATAAGCAATACTGCCAAAGGCCTGGGCTGCAGTATTCTTATCTTAGTCTTTATTAAAGGTTCACAGAGATAAATGGAAAATGCCTCTCTATCCTCACAGAAATCAAATTAAGGGGCAAGACCACAGGGAATCAAATGTCTTGTACTGGCCTGTCACAAACACTTACTCAGATCTAAGTGAACACACACCATACTCTGTGCTGCCCCAGGGCAACCTTGGCTTTTACTCTCCCACATTCTCGACTGTCAGGGGCTTCCTCTCGCCACACACCTCAGTACTGATCTCAGTGAAGCTCAGACATTCTCTGATATTAAAATCTCCCTTCCAAATAGAAGCCACTACTTCCCGACACGAAGATTCAAATAGCTTTTTTGCTGTCCTTTAAAAACAAGCATAGAATAACCCAGACTCCCTCCATTGATAGCCATGGAGATGAATTGTGAGTATTCCTGAAGCTGGATAATTTTCACCTTTCTTCAAGGGTGGCTACTGGTATGCTTCATGTTCAAATAATAAAACCAGCAACCTTCACATCTAACCTACAGGTCTGGGTTTGAAATTGCACCGGTTTCATGATTATTGGAAGGACTGTTGAACAGGAGGGATCAGTAGATAACTGACCGTGAGCCCCATTTGTGAGCACCTCCCAAGGTCCTACTCATGTGATTTTCCCACCATGTGGAACCCCCTCCACCTGTGCCTTGACATTTCCATGTAGAAGTCTCTCACCTCAGACCATCCCTGAACTGGAAGCCTGCTCACACTACTACTTCTTTTTAGGTTTCTTTCCCTTCAAGCGTCCAAGAGATTCTCCAATGTACTGACTTTTAGTGTGTACTTGTTGGCTGGCCCATTTGCATAATCCACTTTCTAAAAAGCTTTGGAGTCTCATGCCAATTAAACTTCACCTCGGTTTCTCAAAGAATCTAACTGCACAGTGTGGCCAACTTTTGCTATTCCTCCAAACGAGGGAAATAAGCCTTTCCACTGATGTAATTTGCTTGAAGAACTCCATGAGGTTTCCAATTACTGTTTCAGAGTTCCTGGTGCCAGCTGACGTCATTCTCAAACTGGGGCTCGGGACGCAACCCGCAGAGTGGAGCATCTGCCAGTGTAAGCCCGAACTAGCTATTTACAGAGCTCCCGCCAGGCTGTGCACCTGCCTGGAGGACAGGCACAGGTGACAGCAGAGCCCTGCTCTGGGCAAGCATGTGCACTGCAGCTCGGGGTGCTGGAGGCAAGAACAGAGCAGGAATGAGGGGCAAGCCTTCAGAGGATGACAGAGGGTGCTGGAGGCAAGAACAGAGCAGAAATGAGGGGCAAGCCTTCAGAGGATGACAGAGGGTGCTGGAGGCAAGAACAGGGCAGGAATGAGGTAACCCTTCAGAGGATGACAGAGGGTGCTGGAGGCAAGAACAGGGCAGGAAGGAGGTAACCCTTCAGAGGATGACCGAGGGTGCTGGCGGTGGATGGAGGGCAAGAGTAACACAGTGAGGGAAAAGCTGCCCCGGCAAAGCATTCCTTATTCCGTTCACACACAAATCAGCAAGGTCACACAGTGCCACCCTTACATGTCAGACCTGTGCTCCTACATCCTGAGTGGATGGTCCAGCGCTGTCTCCTTACCTTCCACCCTGCAATCTAGTGGAGATGAAAAAGCCCCCATGTGTGTGAATTTTAGCTTTGTGGATGGTCCAAATGTTCCTTCCCCACTGTCAATATAGGCAGGGAATTCTGGTTTTGAGGAGGAGCCAAAGGTATGATTAAGATGTAACGTAGTATCTGGAAGTGTTTTTATGTCTGTACATTGCTTCAGGCCAATCACTTGGTCCCCATTTACAACTCTGTATAATTGTTACCCTTGATTCAGCACAGAAATGTGTATCCTCAAAACACTCATCTCCCAGAAGCCTGTGCTCTGAGGCTTGTTCTCCCTGGAGTAGACTGATGCAGATATAAAGGTTTATTAAGAAAAGACCCCAGAGGCACAGGAGGTGAGTGGGAGGAGGGATGAACCAAGCGAGGAAGTGATTTCCTGTCCAAGTCCCAGCCCTCGCCTGGACCCCAGGAGAGCACTCTGGAACACAGACTGAGGCAAGGAAGCTGGGCTGGGACTCAACCCTAGTTGAGTCAGTAGCAGCCTTGGCCAAGGTGAGTGGTAGGATGGTACGTCTATAGGCTTACTGGCTCCATCACCAGGTTGCTGGTGCCAGCCTCTACCTGCAAAGCTTGTAGCTAATGGCTGGAAACAGGAAGCTGCCAGGAGACCCCCTCAGGGACTCGGAGTGCCAAGTTACAGCATTTCCCCTCCAGCCTTGCTGACTTTCACATGAGCACCAGCTATGAGTCTTTCATGATGGTCTGCTTCAAGAGGAAATGAATGACCTCTCTTGACAGTCCTGGGGTGGGCTCTTCGTCCCCCACCGAGCTGCCTTCTTGCTCCAGAGGGTAGAAGCGGGTTTCCCTGGAATGCCGCTGTAAGACAGAGCAGCCATCCCGGTTGAAGATAACTCGGGCCATCTGGAAACTGCGGAGAGCATACTTTTGGCTCTCCTGGCCCTCGAGTTCAGAGATTGTCTGAGACAGGCACTGACACACAGGTGCAGAGAGCTGATCCCCAGAGCCCGGCACTGGATGGGCAAATGCTTCATAGAATCTGTCCAGCGATTTCCGAAGTCCATCTTCCTCTTCACCGGTCTCCAACTGGCCTTTCACAGAAGGATGAAGCTGGAAGTTCTCAGAGTCCCAGGAGCCCTTTTGCTCAGTGTTTAGAGAACTGCTATCTGCAAGACAAAACGCATCCCAATGCTCAAACAGGCAGTCAAAGCTATTGGAAATGGGGCTAGTGAGGTGGCTCAGTGGGTAAAGGTCTTTGCTACACCAACCTAATGATCTGAGGTGGATCTCCAGAACCAAAGTAAAGGTGGAAGGGGAGAACTGACTTCTGCAAGATGTCCTCTGACCTCCACACACACATGGTGGAATGTACTTCCTACAATCTCTCTCTCTCTCTCTCTCTCTCTCTCTCTCACACACACACACACACACACACACACACACACACACACACACACATACACACAGAGGTAATTTTTTAAGACCAGAAAGCAAACCAACAGCACAAATGCCTCTCTTCAGCTCAACACACTTACTACTCCCAAGACACTGATGACAGGCAGAATCAACTGATTTCAGAAGCAGTTCCCATCATCCTCAGGTTATGCCATATGTGGATCAGGAGTTCTTTTTCTTTTTCTTTTTTTTCTTTTATGTGTGTGTGGGTTGTGTGTGCATGCTTGCCTGTGTACCACCAGCATGCAGTGCCTAATGAGACCAGAGGGTGTCAGACCCCCAAGACAGTGGCTTTGGTGGAGTAGGTGTGGCCTTATTGGAGGAAGTGTGTCACTGGGGGGGTGGGCTTTGAGGTTTCAGAAGCTCAAGCCAGGCCCAGTTTCTCTCTCTCTCTCTTGCTGCTGCCTGTGAATCCAGATATAGAACTCTCAGCTACCTTTCTGGCACCATATCTGCCTGTGTACCACCATGCTTCCTGCCATGAAGATAATGGACTAAATCTCTCAACTTGTAAGCCAGTTCCAATTAAATGTTTTCTTTTATAAGCCATGGTGTCTCTTCATGGCAATAGAAACCCTAACTAAGACATGGAGTTACAGATGGTTATGAGCTGCCATGTGGGTGCTAAAAAGTGAACCTGAGTCCTCTGGAAAAGCAGCCAGTGCTCTTAACCACTGAGCCATCTTTCAGCTTGGATCAGTTCTTAGCCTAGGATGCCTGTACACAGACTCATGGAGACTAAAAAAAAAAGCCTATCACTACTACCTTCCACCTGAAATTTAGCATTTCCTTCTATGATGAATGTAATTCATAAAGAACAGCATTGGCAGCAGCTTCTGTGGACAAGGGAGTAGGGGCTTCTAAAGACCATGGACTATTCTTTAATCCACCTAATTATGGCATTTCACATCAGCCTGAACAGAGCAAGACACACTGCTTTGACATTATCAGCTATTAACCCCAATACTAGATGTTGTCTATGCATTTATTTAAAAGTATATTTTGATATAGAAATAAGTTTTTCTGTGTCCTGTCCAGCCATGAAGTCCCTCAGCTACTAATAAAATAATCACTCAAAAGCTTATATTAATTATAACTGCTTGGCCATTAGCTCAGGCTTTTTATTGACTAGCTCTTACACTTAATTTAACCCATAATTCTTATCTATGTTTAGCCATGTGGCTTGGTACCTTTTCTCAGTTCTGCCTTGTCATCTTGCTTCCTCTGTGTCTGGCTGGCGACTCCTGACTCAGCCCTTCCTCTTCCCAGAATTTTCCTTGTCTGCTTATCCTGCCTATACTTCCTGACTGGCTATTGGCCAATCAGCATTTTATTAAACCAGTGTACAAAAGCATTATCCCACAGCAATATTTCACCATTCATTTGTTCTTTTATAAATGTTTATATAGTAGTCAGTGGTGTGTGTGTGTGTGTGTGTGTGTGTGTGTGTGTGTGTGTGTTCATATGTGGAGGTCAGAGGACAACCCACAGAGGTCAATTTTCTCCTTCTAACATGTGGGACCCAGCGACCGAACCCAGGTTGTCAGGCTTGGTTACAAGTTTTCTTTCTTATTAGTGAATTCAAGGAAAGATTATGCACAAATAACTCCTATATCCTGCGCTCCTCAATCACAGGGAAGGGAGGGAGGAAGGAGACAAGAACAGAAAGCTAAGGAAATGCCCCTTCCCTCTGCTGGGGCCAGCACTTTGGCCAGTCATCCTCCCTGAGTTCCTGCCAGCAACCCCATCCCTGGGCAGAAGCTTGTGGGTGGCTAAAAGGGGAGAGAGGCAGATGCTGGCCTTTCTAGTCCAGATGTCAGAAACACAGGGGATGACTTTCCAGATGTCAGAAACACAGGGGATGACTTTCCAGATGTCAGAAACACAGGGGATGACTTTCCAGCTTGTGTTCTTCGTAAGTGCCAAGTTCATACAAACCAAGAAAAGACTGATAACTACAGGAGACAGAAAGGAGACAAGCCAACCGACAGCAACAGGAAGTTTAGAACTGGACACAAAGCACATTATGGGACAACTGGAGCTTTACGAACGAGGGCTGTGGGTTAGATGGTTTGTTAAGGTACAACTGCCAACCTCCCGATGACAGCTTGATTTTGTCATGTAGGAGATTGTCTCCGTTTGTGGGATAATTAGGAATGATAGGCATCAGGTTAGAGTTTACTCCCAAATAATTCCTGAGGGCTAGGGATGTAGCTTGGTTGGTAGAGTGCTTGCCTAGCATGTACAAAGACCGGTTCTGTCTTTCACTACCCTAGTCTGATGGTACATCCATGTAATCGCAGCATTTAGAGGTAGAGGCAGGGAGATCAGAAATTCAGGGTCATTCTCAGCTTCGCAGTCAGTCTGAGGTCAGCCTGGAAGACGAGAAACCCCGTCTTAGAAAAATCAAAACAACAATAGCAAAAATCAAACAAACAAGAACCCCCAATATAAATAATGCATGACAACAGTTCTCTGTATTCTAAATTTTAAAGCAAACCTTGAGTGGGAACCACTAATGCTTCCTACTTTAAACAACTAAAAAAATAAAAGGCCAGATATTAGCAAGTCAATGTCCTATAGATGGTTTTGCTATTAAAAGGCAGAGAAGAGAGGTGTGGGAGCCACAGTGGTAGCGTGAGGAGTCCCTTGATGTTTGCCCCACAGATAACCGCTGCTCACTGGGAAGGCAGAGGATGCGGACAAGTGTTGGTGGGAAGGATGGCAGAGCAAGGAGATTCCCAGAAGACACTGGGAAATTCCTGAACCTTCCCACCCGAAGCTTCACTCTCAGAGTGAACATGGCACGTCCTCTCAGTAACTGCCCAGTATACCCGACGTACAGGTTCATGTTTTCACGCGCATTTGTTTTTACTAGTCAGACGTGTGGCTGTTTGGTTTACGTATACCGTCTGCACATGTGAGTGGGGTGCCTGACGAGGTCAGAAGGCATTGGAAACCCTGGATCTGGAGTCACAGATGGTTATGAACCAGCATGTGGGTGCTGGGAACTGAACCTGAGTCCTCTGCAAGAGCAGCCAGTGTTCTTAACTGCTGGGTCATCTCTCCAGCCTGGTACTATGAGGTGTCTACAAAAGAACCTAAAAACTGGCTCATCCCCTGTGTTTTTCATGCAAATGTCAAGCAGACTGCGATTTATCTTCAAAGAAACAACCTCTCCTCTCGCAAAGGAACAAAGACATATGGCCGGAGTCTATTCAGCTCGCCAGGTCTGTGAATGCTGCCTCCAGGCTGTCCAGCCTCCGATTCTCTTTCAAATGTGCTTTGGGGCAACCACACCCGCTGCTTCTCTCTCATCATGCAGCTGCTCTGGCCTTTGGGATGCCACTGGGTCCCTTGGCAGCAAGTGAAGCTGTCACTTCTCTCCTGATGTCCTGGGTGTGGGACAACAGCGATCTTCTTAACTCCTCTCATTGGTGTACCCTTATGTTCGAACACTACCTCGTCTGCTTGTGGATATGGCACAGATTTATAGGGCTCTCAATCGGGAACAGTAATACCTGCACTACGGAGAGTCAGGGGAGTAATTACAAAATGTTACTTATATTAAGTGGTTATATCTATATTATTTAAATATAATATTTAGTCATATTACATTTAACCCTGATTCCGAGTAGGATCAAGGATATAAACATCCTACAGTGTCTAGGGCAGTCCCATGTAGAAAAGGTGCTGGTGATGTCCCCAGTAGCCTGCTCCTTCCAAAGAATGGATTGTGGGATGAATGGACCCACTGCACAACAGCATGTTGATCTGTCTTGAGAACCCTATGTTATTATGAATCCCCCTTCCTGTTGGTACCTAAGTCATATGGTGCCTTTTCCTTTCTAGACTATGAGCTAGTGATTTTTATTATTGTTGTTAGTCTTAGCAGGAACAAATAATTCTGTGCTATTTAAATTATGTGGAACTTTCCTTATTTTAAAGTTTTAAAATTTTTATTTATTTATTTATTTATTTATGTGTGTGTGTGTGTGTGTCTGCGTGTGTGTGTGTGTGTGTGTGTGTGTGTGTGTTTATGTGTAAGAGCAGGACTGAATACACTGTCTCCATGGCTAACATCATCATTTGAAGTATATTAGATACTACTGCCGGAAAATGTGGGACCCTGCTCTGGGGTGCTACACCTCTCTGTTGTGGACTTTAAACCCTTTTCTTTTCTGTATTCTCTTACTAGCCACCTCCTGGAGGAGTGACCAGGATCACTGACTGAAGAAACTGGGTGCTATCTCCAGCCGAGCCCTACAAGCCCTGAGGAAGGTCTGATGGGCACTCACACTGTCTGCAGCTTTACCCGGCTTCTTCCCTGGCCCTGACTGCATCCATCCTCCTTATGACCCCTGCATGTGAGGTTCCTTTGCATGTAAGCTGGTCCATTTGTTCGTTGCCATGACAAGTACCGAAGGATGATTACTTAAAGGAGAAAAGGTTCATTTTGGCTCAGAGTTCCAGTCTCCTGGCTCCATTGCCATGGGCGGAGTATGACGACTACAAGTGAGTGGCAGAGGAGGCTGCTTACCTCGCCACAGCCAGGAACTAGAGAGGAGGTAGGAAGGGACCATGGCCAAGACACACTTGAAGGCACCTCCAGCCCCCACCCACTACAGCAAGTTCCACCTTCCACAGTTCTGCTACCGACCAACAGATGATTCAAAATTTACATTTCTCTACAGATTTAACAGTTCACGGGTCACAGCTCTCACGATCTAACTGTCTCTGGAAATGCCCTCACAGACACACCCAGGGATGCCTTTCACTAAAGAGGTGTGTTTTACCACTGTGGCTTGAATGAGAGTGCCATACATCTAAACACTTGTCCCCAGTTGGTAGCACTGTTCCGGGAGATTATAGACCTTTTAGGGGGTGGAGCCTTGCTGGGGGACAGTGAGAGAATTATCATTTTTAAATCAAAGGTAGTTAGTCTGGCAAGGACAAACTTACTGAACCCAAACCTTCCTCTTCCCCTGTGTTTCTATCAGCCAATCATAACAGACTGTGAAGTCAAGCGCCTGCCAATGGGATGAGAGGCAGTCACCACCCATGTTGTGAGGGGAGGGGAATCTCTGTGACCACCACGGCCAGCACAGTAATGATCTGTGGGATGCAAAAACGTGGTTCTCTGTTCAACATGACTCAGTAGCTGGTGTTGGCTCAAACTTGCAGAGTCTGACTTCAAGTAGTTTGTTCTAGGCATATTTAAGCACAGTACAATTTGAAAAGAGTTTCCTGGTGATAATTGACTCAATCCCATGTGCACAACAAAGCTTAAGACATGACTACATTGAAACTCTTTGTAAAGTACAAGTGACATCTTCCATAAAGATAGGTTCTGTAGATTGAGAAAATAGTCTCAAGGTAAGGGTCTGGGGGAGGGTCCAGTGTGGTCTGGCCTTAACCACATCCCCAGACTTCTGCATAGAAAACAGGTTACCTACCTTTCCCTTTGAGGAGACAATCCCGTGTTTTTAACATTCCTGGTCCCCATAGTGCTTATCTGTGGGCACAGGGACCTGCATGCCTCCTACACTGTGTCAGGGATAAAGGACAGGAGCCATGCTGCCTTGGTGTGTTGCTAGCTTTAGGTTTCGGCGTACCATTTTTCAAGATGAGTTACACTTTCACTTTGTATGTCCTTTGTGCAACACGGACATTATTTATTCATTGTTTCTAACAACGGGTTTTACGTTCTAGAGTCTCCCCACTTCTGTTCGTTCTCTCAGCTTCCTGTTCCTGCCACCATGGGCCCACCACAGTGGACGCATCCCTCCAGAACCACAGACCAAAATGAAGGCTCTGGTCTATAAGCTGCTCTTGGTCATAGCGTTTTATCATTTCAACCAAAAGGTACTCAATGCAGGTGCCCTCCTCCCTAAGTTCTTCTAGGTGTCAAGATTAACTGTCCCAGAACACAAGCCTGATTTCAAATGGACATGTGTGGGAAATTATCCTGTGGGGGAAAGGCGGAGAATACTGATGAACAGTGATTCAGCCAACCACATCTTCCCACAGTGTATTATTTAAAACCTCATTTCCCAATTTTATAAGAGCCGAAATGGAAGCAAAAGTGTCGACTGTTCCAGGAACACTGGCCAGTGAGGAACCAAGCAGGCACCCAGAGTAGGACTCAGCTTGGTTCGTGGAGGGTTGGGGCCAAACTAACGCTTTGTAGTCCAGCACCAATCCAGAGCTGCTTATAGCTTTTATAGGTTGTTAGATAACAATGTCAAAACTCCTGTTCACGAGACCATCTGAAGGTGGAAATTTCCATCACCACGTAGACACAATTGCAGGAACAAATATTGCGGGGAACAGTTAAAACATCCCTTCTTAGCAAATAGTCTGGGTTTGACCAGACAGATGTAGTGATCATTTCTTAAGGCCGTTTCTTACAAGAGTTTTGTCTTATCTACTAGTCTATTGCTGTGAAGAGACACCGTGACCAAGGCAACTCTTAAAGCCTTTAGCTGGAGCTTGCTTACAGTGTTAGAGGGTTAGTCTATTATCACCATGGCAGGAAGCAGACAGGCATGGTGCTGAAGCAGTAGTTGAGAGCTTTATATCCTGATCTGTAGGCAGCAGGCAGAGAGAAAGACAATGGGTCTAGCATGGGCTTTTCAAATATCAAAGCCCACCCCCTTCTCCCCAGTTACACACCTCCTCCAACAAGGCCACACCTCCTAATCCTTCCCAAACAGTTTCAACAACTGCAGAGCAAGGATTTAAATATATGTGCTTATGGGGGACCATTCTCATTCAAACCACCATACATTTACCTTCCCAAGATAAGAGAAAGGGGTGTTAAGAAGCTAGCAGAACTCAGCACATTTAACCATTTCAGAAGTAAAACTTTAACTCATTCTATTCCTACACACTCCTATAGTTTCTAGGCAAGGATTGTTAATAGGCTGTCATTATACAGAGTAGGAATGTGATTTTGTTAGTTGCATATATAAGGTTTATTAAGATGTATGTACATGTACATACATACATCTGGTTTTATGTGTCAACTTGGCACAAGCTAGAGTCATCAGAGAGGAAGGAGCCTCAGTTAAGGAAATGCCTCCATGAGATTTAGCACAAGGAATTTTCTCAATTAGTGATCAGTGGGGAAGGACCCAGCCCATGGTAGGTGGTGCCATCCCTGGTCCTGAGTTTTGTAAGAAAGTAGGCTGAGTAAGCCATGGGAAGCAAGCCAGTAAGCAGCTCCCTTCCATGGCCTCTGCATCAGCTCCTGCCTCCAGGATCCTGGCCTCCTTGAGTTGCTGTCCTGACTTCCTTCAGTGATGAACAGCAGTAGAGAAATGTAAGCTGAATAAACCCTTTCCCCCCAAACTTTGGGCGTGGTGTTTCATTGCAGCAATAAAAACCTTAGTTAAGACATGTATGGTGCCCATAGACGGTTTTCCGATGAAGCTTGTTGGGTTTGGTCTCTCTCACTGAACCCCAGATAGTTATCCTTCCTTTCCCCTTTCACAGTGGACAGCTCTGGGGCTCCCTTGCTGTCCTGAAAACTGCTGGAAAGATGGCTCCTAGTCACTATCAACATCTTGAGTCCTCTTTCTGGTTTGTCCCCCACCCCCACATGAACAACACCTGCACTGGAATTTAAAGGAACTTATATTCTACCATATTAATAAAGTGAATCATAAAAAATGAATAAGCCTGAGGCTCCTTCATGCCTAGCAACCCTGCCACCCACAGTTTATACGTTTTGGGATTTGCAACAGTTCCTTTCAAAAACGAAATCACAAAGAGGGTGTATGGATATCAAGATATTGAATCCAAATTAACATTTCACAAGGAGTGTGGCTGCCTCTGGGTCAGGTGCTTTTGAAGCTAGGCAGTCTCTGTGGGTTCTTGTTGATATCTGAAAGCCAAAGCTGGATGAATCATCCAAAGGGAAATGGCATATGCTGCCACCCCTCATCTTAATGACGAGCAGACGCAATGCTCAAAGGACAGAGTCCTGTAACAGGCCACCGCTGAGGACGGACAGCAGTGAGAGCTGGAAAAAGCCGAAGAAGGTGTGCACAGATAAAGCCTCACGACAGGCGAAGGCAACCGAACCCCACCAGTGTTCTGAATTGTAAATTATCTTGGAAAATTATGTATTAACCCTAAGAAACTAAAATGTCCCAGGGCTGAAGAGATGGCTCAGTGGCTCGAAGAGCTTGCTGTCTAAACCCGATGACCTGATTTTGATCCATGGATCCTGTGGTGCAAGGAGACAAGCTGCTCCCAAAAGCTATCCTCTGAACTCTACGTGCATGTACATATGTGTGTGCATGTACACACACACACACACACACATATACAGAGACAGACACACACATACACATACATACACACACACACAGACACACACACAGACAGACACACACACACACATACACACACACAGACAGACACACACACACATACACACACACAGACAGACACAGACACACATACATACACACACAGACACACAGACACAACACAACACACAGACACATACACAGACATACACAGAGACAGACACATACACAGACAGACAGACACACAAACACACAAACACACACACACACACACACCACACACTCACTCACATGCATGTTTGTTCCTGTGAGAAATGGGTTTTGTTTGTTTTTTTCAAATATAATTAGCCCAGCAAGGAATCCGTGAAAAATGTAACCTTAGCTGAATGTGGTGGCACACTGAAACCCTGTCTCAAAAGAAAAAAAATGCTCCCCCAGATGGTTTTAACTTTCACTTCAGGGGCTGAAGAGATGGCTCAGCAGTTAAGCACACTGGCTGCTCTTCTGGGGGTGGGGGGGCCTAGTTCAGCTCCCAGCACCCACACAGTGGCTCACAACCACCTGTAACTTAGTTCTAGAGGATTTGGCGCCCTCTTCTGGCCTCTGCCTGCACTGCAGGCACATGATACACAAACATACACATAAAATAAAAAACACATCTTCAAACTTTCATTTCAGGGGATAGCTCAAAGCCTGGCTTGGGCAGTAAGGACCACTTGTGAGGAGAAAAGAAAAGCAAGTGATTGGGATCCTAGAGTTTTTTGTTTTGTGAGACACGTTCTCATGTTGCTTTGGCGTGAACTACCATGCCCAGTTTATGCTGTCCTGGGGCATGAATCCAAGGCTTCTCAAATGCTAGGCAGGCACTCCACCAACAACTATACCCCAGCTCCAACACTGCTCCCCTGATTATGACTTCTCTTCAGCAGAGTCAGGTTAAATGTGAACTGCTAGTTAAGATGATGCTTGAAGCTTTAACCTTAATCATAAAACAAAAAGAGTTATTTTATTTTTATTCGTGTGTGTGTGTGTGTGTGTGTGTGTGCGCGCGCGCGCGCGCACACACACACACAAGTACAGGTGGCTGTGGAAGCCGGAAGAGTTGGGTTTAATAAAGGTCTGTATAGGCTTTAGCACAGGATCAAGAGAAAGAGAGGCACTCTGAAGAGAGCAGGACAGACCCAAGATCAAGGGGTGTGGCTTCTCCGAGAAGATTCTAGAGAGTAAGACACAGTCAAGTGTGAGATGGGATCCTCAAGGGAGAGTCTCAGATCACCTTTGTTTAAAATTACTTCTACAATTGTCATATATAGGGGTTGTGAGGTTGAAAGTTACTATCTTTAAAGGGTTGCTAAGAAACTTAATTAGGGTCACAGGATGATTGCTGAGGGGCACTTGACCAAAGATTACAGTTGATACACAGCCCAGGATGCAAGAAGGTAGGACATCTCTGAGGCAAAGTTCAGTCTTGTTAGAGATTCTCAGGTGATGTCTGGGGAAAGGATTAAGGCCATGCCCACGGTCATATATGCTCAGGCCGTCAGCCTGGGTTATGGCTGTTTGAACATATAATGCTCATCTACAGAAGGCATAGCATCTCTGTCAGCAGCCTTCACAGCACGTTAACTGCTGGAATCCTTGCTTCTCAGTTAGTGAGAGGCCCAGCCAGACTGAGGTGAGGGGCTCCTTGTTCTTCCTGTGTCCCTGTAATTTTCCCTGACTTTCCATCTTGCTTCAAATCTACAGGCATAAATTGAACTGTAAACAAATATTCTACAATGCACTTACAGGGCTCAGTGTCCCCCTCAAAGTCAGCAACCAGGGACTAACGCTCTTTTTTGTAAAACTCTGACCCTGCTCAGAAAGGCCAGAAATTGTCTTCAGGCCTAGAATCTTCTGAGTGTCCCCACAAGTCACAAATCTCAACCCCAGAGGATGGTATTACCCTTTCAGAAACTGTCGTGAAGCATCAGTGCTGAAATCTGGTAAATATTGTAGGTGATCAGGAAGGCAACATGGCCTAGGGCAAAAGCAAGCTTTAGCCACAAAAGAAATGGATTCCTTTATGTTTCATAAGCTAATTTAAAAAGAATCCTTACAAAAGAATCCCAAAATCAGTTCTGATCAGCACCAGGCAACAACATGGACAGATTTCTAAATGGTTGCCTTGCAAGGTGGATTTCTGTTCTGGCCTTGTAAAAGTTCATGGTCAAAGATCTGGAACCAGAATGCCTCTGTCCTGACAGAAGAGATGCTTGTAAATTTAGGAGGCATGTGACCTTTAGCAAGTCATCTAGCATCTCTGAATCTCATGTTTCCACCTATCCAGTAACAGCCTATAACCTAGACAACAGGACTGCTGTAAGTGCTGAGTAGCTATTAGATAAAGCCTGGAACATATCAAGTGCTCCAGAACTAAAAGATACTTTGTGACTATTGCCATAGTAACAAGAGCAGAACCCACACACAGCAGTTGTTACAACTGAAAATCAGGGAGTTTGTCATTTAACATCTGGGATTTTTAAAGGTACATTGCACATACCATATTTGTCTCCTAGGCAGATAGATGCTATGGTAAGGAAAGGTATCCTTGTAGACGCTGGCCCATGCTATGGAGGGATGAGTCACAGGAACATTACCCAGCTCCCCACAGGAGGACTGTGGCTACTGACAGGTCTCAAGAGCACCCACTGCAAAGCAATCGTGATCCCAGTGTGGGCGGAAACAGCAGGCGCCTTGGCGTGTGGGAGAGTCACACACAGAAGCCCAGGCTGGTGGAGCCCTCCAGCTGTCCCCAAGACACGTCCCCCACGAGACCCCAGGAGGACCAGCACCAGAGTGGGTGAGACCAAGATGGTTGTGAGGAGGTTTCCTGTTTCAACCCCAGCAGCAATCTCTGTTTTTGTGCTCCCAGGAGTTCATATGGGGTACAGTAATAGTCCAGGCAGTTAGGGGTTTAATTAGAGCCAGCCAGGAAGCAAGGTACACGCGTTAGAAAGAGAGTGGCCTGCAGAGAGGCTCGGCAGAGAAAAGTGCTGGCAGCTTTTGCAGAGGAGCTGAGTTCAGGGTCTTGTACTCATGCTGAACAGATCACAACAGCTTGTGCTCCAGCTGCAGAGGGCCTGATGCCTTCTTCCGGCCTCAGAAAGCAGATGGACAGACGGACAGACAGACAGACACACACACACACACACACAAAATGAATGAATGAATGAATGAATGAATGAATGAATGAATAGGAAAAAGTGGGTTGAGGAGAGAGGCAACAGACTCCATCTTGGCAGGGCCAAGGAGGTCTGGACACACTATCAGAGGTTATCTTTTAAAAAAAAATTAAAGATTAATTTTTATGTGCATGAGTGTTTTGCCTGCATGTATACTATGCACTGCAGGTGTGTCTGGTGCCTACGGAGGTAAGAAGAGGGCACCAGAGTCCCTGACATGCGAGTTAGAGGGGTGCTGGGAACTGAACCTGAGTCCTCTCCAAGCGCAGTAAGGAGTCATGTCTCCCGAACTGGGAGGGATTATGTGGATTAGGTCGCAGCATTTACTGGGCCGGGCCCTGGGCCACATAAGAAGGAGGGCACTGTCTGAATGTCAGCATCCCTGGCATCTTTCTGACCACGGGCACACTGGGAGCAGCAGCTTTAAGTCCCGCTTCCAGGACTTCCCTGTCCTGATGGTTTGTATCCCAGAAGCCTTCCTTCTCTAAGGTGCTTTTATCTGCGCAGATTACCGCAGCAACAGCAAAGGGACCCGGCAGCACACGGGGCATGCTCTGTTCTCACTGTGGCTCCGGTGCCCCTCTGCCTCCCCCACGAGGCAAAAAAGCTCTAGCGTTCACAGGCCTGCTGATGATTCAGAACTGTGTGGAGAGTTAAATTTAAACAAGCTCAATCAGAGTGGGAAATACAGACTCCTAAGCCCCTCCTCCCTCCACTCACCTGCAAATCTGAGGAAGCTTCTAGCCCTCCCTTCTGCACCACAGAAGCTGTGGAAAAGCCCCAGGCAGAATTAAAACTTACATAATTCAACCCAGGAAGAAAGCACTGTAGTCAGCAGGGAAGTAAGTACAAGCCAAGACTGTCTAAATGACAGAGGACAGGGGCTACAAGGGGATCGATCTACAGGGGACTGGGATGTATGTGTGTTAAAAATGTTTTTATGTTGTAGTGTTTTCATGAGGTCTTACTATATTGCCAAAGCTGGTCTCAAACTCACTGGCTGGAGTTTTTGTCCCGCTTCAGCCTAAGACAACAGGCGAGAGTCACTTTCACTGTGTGTGTGTGTGTGTGTGTGTGTGTGTGTGTGTGTGTGTGTGTGT
>CABHPH010146225.1:29767-45371 GCA_902168325.1 Peromyscus nudipes
AAACAGACAAGAATGGGGGCAAGCTGGGAAAAGAGAAGAGGTGAGTGGAGGGAGATAAGAGAGTAGCAGGTTGGATATGCTCAAAATACACCACCTATGGGTATAAAAATGTCATACTAAAACCCATTATTATATATAATTAATACATGCTGAGAAACATTTAAGAACCAAAAGGACAATGTTCATATCAGTCAGTTTATAGAGATACTTTCCCTGGAGGGAGAAGAGAAGGCTACATGGAATTCTCTTTCTTTGGTGGCATGAGTCTGTTTAATTCAACACAGTGGTCCAAGCCTCCAGCCCTAGAATTTCATCCCAGATGTGATCACCTTCAAAGCACCATTCTAACTGTTTCTGAAAGTGTTGCTCTACAATAAGCAGGTAGTAGAATATCATCCAACTTCAAAGTTGGTCCAGGTTCGTTTTCATGTGAAAATGTAAACACTTTTGTTGTTTTGCTAATGATATTTTCCTCTGTGTAATTCATTCGCTTTATAAACAGTTACTAACATTATCTCCCTCACTCAGCTGAGGCCTCTACTCCGGTGGCCTCTGCACTGCAGGGCCCACAAACCACACTATCTAATCAAAGCACTGTGGTGGTGGTGGTGGGGATAATTAATAGTTCTTTCTCGTGGCATTCTCTTTGAAAAGATCATGCAAAGAAGGCCTATAACTCAGTTTGCAGAAAGTAAACTTTCTTTAACAATGAACTATGTTGGCTGGACGGTGGTGGTGCACGCCTTTAATCCCAGCACTCCGGAGGTAGAACCAGGCGGATCTCTGTGAGTTTGAGGCCAGCCTGGGCTACAGAGTGAGTTCCAGGAAAGGCTCCAAAGCTACACAGAGAAACTCTGCCTCAAAAAACAAACAAACAAACAAAAACAAAAAACAAAAAAATTAACTATGTTAATCTTAGGAATATATAAAGAAGCAGAGGCCATGTATCGTGAAGTCACACCTGCTACCATTTACTGGCTTACTGACGGTTTAAAATTGTCTGTTGCCTAAGTGTGACAGGGCAAGGCAGAGCAGAGGCTCCTCCATCTTGTATTCTTGCTGAGGCCATTTCAGGCTTAACTAGAATTTGATCTCCTTGATGGAGAATCCCATGGAAAATTACCCAACTCTATTCTAGGAACCAAAAATCAGGATGCCCTTGCTAACTTATCTTAGCTTCTGTTAAAACTGCTTCCTTCTGTGAAGTCCCTGCAGCCAGAACATGGTTTCTGCAAAAAAAAAAAAAAAAATGTTCTGGATATTTGAGGCTACACCCAGGTCCCCAACACTGAGGTGTAGTCCCAGCCAACTGGAATAAAAATGTTCAATTGGCTGTAAATTGTGTCTGAGTGATCATCCCTGGGAGGCTCCCTGTAACATAAGGTCATACTTAAATTAATTGCATTTCACATATAAATGCACGACCTAAAAATAAATAAATAAAACAAAACTTAAAGAGGACAATAAAGAAGAAAGATAGGAAAAAAATGGTTTAATTATACTGGTCATTCTGGATCACAGCAATAACAAAACCTCTAATGGTAAAAATTAGCTCCTAAAAAGAGTCCCCAAACCTAGTCACACAATCCATTTTTTATTAATAGTTTCATTTTTCTGTATCTTGCTCTGGGTCATAGTTACATGGAACTATACAAATACTAAACTGTAATGCTTAACATTTGTGTACTTTACTGTTAGGTAAACTGTATCTCAACTTGAAATATACCTGCACACACACACACACACACACACAGAGCAACCTTTCCTCAGAATGAATGTTGAGCACATTTAGAGTTAGAGGGGCTGGGGAGATAGAGAAACAGAGATAGAGATGTCTCAGGCACACGACAGAAAGTAAGCTCATTCAAGAGTCACAGATTGTGTTCATGTTCAGCTAAGTTGGTAACCACTAACCTACGGTAACCAGAGCACATCTTAACTAAAACACACACTGGGAAATGTTTATTTCCACAAGGGCTAAGTGAGTAGGTGAGTGGATGAACCAACAAATTCAGGAACACCATAGGCTATGGCTTCAGAAAAAGTCCCAGGAACTAAGCCAGTGAGAACTCATGCCAGATGATTTAAGCGTTTACTTGCCTCACCTTAAGAAATCTTGCCTGTGCTTTACAGCCTTGGTCCTCCAGAGTGGGTGACTGGGAGGTGGTGAGACCGGAGGGGGGCATTTGGGGAGTCCTCAGTCACTGGGGACATACCCTTGAGGGTTATTTTAGAACCCGGCCAGCCTCTCACTGCTTCTCGGCTTCCTGGCTCAAGCTGTAAACTATTTGTCTCACTATGTATTTTCACCTTGGAACACCACCCCTGCCAGAGTCCCAAAGCAACAGGGCCACCTCATCTTGCACTGGAACCTCCAGAAGCATGACCCAAACAGACCTTTTCTCTTTTTAACTTAGTTGCTTCAGGTATTTGTTATAAGGATGCAAAGCCGACTAACAGAAATCTCATAAAAACCCTACGAGGAAAGTTGACTGTTCTGAGTATTTGTTTGCAAACAACACCTATCACTGTAGCTACTTTAAGAAAAAAAGACATAAGATGGTTGAGACAGCTGGCTGATGCCATTGTTGGGAGAACAGCAGAAAGACCATAGGCTGACCCCTAGGAATGACTCCTTGACCATTCAGCAGAACTGGACAGTCAATGGGGCTGCTGCTTCACTGCTAGGAACCTAAAGAATTCAGAAGCTGCTGTTACAGATGTTGGCTCCAAACCATCACAGTTGCTACAACAACCTGAAAGCCTCCCAGTGAGGAAGCTGTCCGCTGACTCAGGAAGTGCTCAATTACAGCACTAACTCCAGAACCATGCAACCTCTGCTCTTGTCCACACCCATTCCAAACCAAAGTCTTGTACACCATTTCTCTTCCCGTGTATTCTAGGTCTGAATTCGGAGGTCTATGGGACTGTGTCCGGTTGGCAGATCTTAGCTTTAAACAGCTAAGGAGTAAACTATGCCCTGTGGGGATTGCTGCTGCTTCCCTCAGTCTTGTCTTGGTTTTATTCAACTCTGTAAATATGCCCCTCTCTTATATCTCTAGGACTTTTGCTAGGGTATGAACTTTGTCTCAAGGTCTGTAAGACTATAATGTAAACTTTCTGTACCTAGGATTTGTAAGTTTACTGGGTATGGTTAAAATTTTTATAAGATTTGTAACAAAAAGCTAGCTTAAAACTTGTAACAAGGGGTTGATAGTTTAAAATCTACAGCATGCTAATAGGTAACTTGGATTCAGATTTTTTTGTTAAAGGGGGTATATACCCAATGGGCTCACCTTGGAGTAAACAGCAATCATGTGGCCTGTCACTATCTTTGCTGATGACCTCATCAGGATGGAAGCAACCATATGGCTGGCGGCCATCTTTACTAAGGTTAAAGAGAGAACATGCCATGTGATTTTACCACCATCTTAAGATGACCACATGGTATAAACCAATTAAAGCAACATCCATAAAACTTCTTAGTCCTACTGAGCACTCTGCTTATATCTCCTTTTTAGACTAAGGAGGCAACAGCAGTCTCCAAGATATTTTGGATTAGGATGGATTTTTGTATGATAATTTTTGTCCTGAGACTAAAAATAATAGATGAGGATAAAACCATGAACAAGGTTTATGAAAAACAGGACTTAGAAACAACATATGCTTGATGAAGAAGATATTAAAGCTGCACCCACATGCATTTATATGCAAGGATTAAAAATGAAAATAGAGAGCTTTGCAGGAGGAGAACGCAGGCAACTCTTTCACCTTTGTGATGTTCTTTGAGAGAATTACCTGAGCAACCAGAAAAATCTGGGGTCAGCACTGAAGAGGCCGTGGTAATGAGACATGGGAATAAAAGGCTTTTAGTGATTTTTATTCTTCAACCCAGGCAACAGAAATGAAGTTTTGTTTACTGTGTTCAGTAACTGTTTGCTCTTTTGAAAAAGGCTGAGTTACTGAAGGAAGCACAGAAATAATTTTTAAAAAGTCTTTTAAGAAAGCCAAGGAAATATTTATGTAAATAGTTATATAATTATGGAAATATTTAGTAAATCTATCTAGGTCAATGAATGGTTTCCCAGCAGGAAAAACCGATTATTGTCCTTGGAAATGCCAGTGTGAAAAACAGATCTTCTGGATGTCGGCTTTCTCTCAGAATAGTGTCAGAATGTTTGTCCTTGAATGTCCTCAAACTGCAGAGTCTGCAAATGTCACTGGTTGATATATGCAGCAATTCTAGTAATTTTGCCAATTCTAGTTTTCACTATAAGTAGAGTTGTGGCCAGATATATCTCTGAGCTAACAGGAAGCACCAACACAGGACCCAGAGGACTAGGCCCGAGAGACCTATAGAAGAAAGGTCAAGGCAGGAAGAAGAGGAGTTGAAAGAGCTGTCTCATGGGAGAAATCAGCTCAGGTCACCTCCAGGAGAGCAGGGACAGGCTCATCTCATGATGAAAGTCAGAGGGCTCAGGCTTGGCTCCTCTGAATTTCCTGGGGGCACAAAATATGCTTGAAGTATCCGACGTTGAACCCACAGAGAGCCCAGGATCTGATGTCTTGGAGTTGAATCTCCAGGGTCCCTGTGTTGGAGGCATCCACCTCTACACTGTGCTTAAAACAGAAACAGAAACTCATTTAGCCAGATGAATTCCTGGCCATTCACAGGTGTCTCTGTGCCCATTAGGAGAACACAGAAGAGCAGGAAATAGAGACTCTTCAGTTTAACAGCTTTGCTTAAAAAAAAAAAAAGAAAAAAGAAAGAAAAGAAGATGGAGAAGATGAGGAAGAGGAAGAAGAAGGAGGAGGAGGAGGAGAAGAAGAAGAAGAAGAAGAAGAACAACAACAACAACAATAACAACAACTGCTCCTCCTTCCTTCTCCCCACCCCTTTCCTTTTCCTTCTTTTGTGAATCAGACAAGAAGGCCTTTCTGGTAGGAACAGGACAGGACTCTGATGAGCCAATTCCACCTCCCGGGTTAGGGCTGCTTGCCTCTGGCCAGGTTTTGATGCCAACCTGACAGTTACCAGCAGGGGCTGTCATCCCTAGTGGGGTCCTCTGATTAAAGATATGACTTAGGGAAGACCAGCAGAGGTTTAATTTTATGAGACGGATCTGGCCAGGGTTTTGGACAGACTGTGATAGCAGACATCAGTATTATTCTAGGTGAAGGATAACAGAGACTCGAGGAGCAGATGAACAATCAAGGATGAGAAGGGAAAAAAGAGGAACTAGGAGTATGGGGTGGTGGGGTGGGAGGAGTTAGGGCCACAGCTGTGAGCATCAGAAACTGAGGTACTAATTGTTTTAATTGAGGGGAAAATGCAATAGGAAATACAATATTCCTATCTTGTGGTGCAGCAAGACAGTGGCCCAAGCAGTCTGGCAAAGGCCTATAGATCAGTGGTTTTCACCTTCCTAATGCTCTGACCCTTTAATACAGCCCCTCATGTTGTGGTGACCCCAACCATAAAATTATTTTTGTTTGCTACTACATAACTCTAAATTTGCTACTGTTATGAACTGTAATGTAAATATCTGATATGTGACCCACAGGTTGAGAGTCACTGTTATAGATTGTCTCTCTTTGGCTAAGGCCTACTCAGGTTCATGAAACTGACTTGTAGATGTATGTCTGACCACTATGTCTTTACTATCTTTGTTAAGCTTTAGCTATTTACAAAAACTGAGTCATATAAAAAACTGGCATTTTGTCAATGTACACTATAAAAGGATCATAAAAATGAGGTTCCCAGTCTCTCCGTGGACTGTATTTACGGTTTAAAGTTTATTTTAATGCTAAAGGATCTTCAATTCAAAATTTTAAAGCCAAAACTTAACAGGAATAAAACTATAAAATCCTAATTTTATAAAAGCTACTAATTTGTTTGTAAACTGTTAAAGATAATTAAGACAGGCAGGTTAATGATCAGTCATGTTTTTTTGTTGTTTTGTTTTCAAAACAGGGTCTGTCTGTGTAGCTCTGGCTGTTCTAGAACTAGCTCTGTAGACCAGAATAGCCTTGAACTCACAGAGATCCACCTGCCTCTGCCTCCTGAGTGCTGGGATTAAAGGCATGTGCCACCACCGCCTGGTTAGGTTAGTCATTTTATAACTGATCAATTCTTTAACATCCTCAGAACTATGCTTGTAGTCATGCTAAGCACAAATGCAATTCATTTACAGAGACAAACTTTAGCCTTCTATGTGTTTTCAAGGTTATGCCAGAAGCAAGTAACTAAAAACAGTAAAGTTGTTTGTTTGTTTTTTTTTTAATCAGATATACTTAATAGATTAGACGATGGCCCTCAAACCCCTTAGAGAGATCTGCTGAATATGGAATTTAGGTATTTATTTAAAAAGGCTTCCTCTGATAGACAAAAATATCAACTTCTGGTAGCAGCAGCTGAAGCTACCTCCAAGAAGATGGGCAACAACAGACTCCACCTGGAGCTTACTTCAAGTGTGGTAATGCTGACGACTGGGCAATACATCCTGCCCAAACTGTAGACATTGTTGGGTTGACTGCTCTATTCTGCCTTGCCAAGGTAAGTCAGTTCTCCCAAGTTCTTCCTCCACAGGAAAAAAAATCTCTCAGACCTCCAGGTCCCACAGCCAAAGGTTGATGCTGCCTGTGTGACAGATGAAGACTGATGACCTCTGCCCCCAACAAAGCCATCGAGATGACCATGGAGGAGCCCAGGAGGCTGTCCAGGTAATGGGGTAAGTCTCTGTCACTTTAATTGATACAGAGGCATTGGATTTATACTTCCTGCTCAAACTTTTCTTTCTTGGATCTCTGTGATGGTGTTGCTAGCAAGCTGTAGCTTTCTAGTTTAGCCGCAGCAAGCCAACCTTAGGCAGCCCCTCCATGCAAGGCTGCAGCTGCCTGGTCAGTCCATTTCACACGAAAAAATCAGAACTTGCTTCTCCTAGAGCTAGTAGGTCTCCTGCTGAGATAGGCAGACTCAGACAGGTTCACCTTGCCAACAGGCTTTAAATTGAAAAAGATAACAGGCATCAATGTGAAAACCAACTCAAGCTTTGTTACTGACTCAAAATTTACTTTTTACTATTCCATTATTTAAAAGAACTTGCTTTTCAATGACTGCTCTCAGTAATCAACTAACTATGTTTCATGTTAAATGACTGAATGAAAATGTTTAAAGTTTATGTAAGTTATGAGGGGCTAAGGAAATGATTTAAGGTATATAAATGTAAGTTGTGAGGGTCTAAAGAAATGTTAGAGGTGTGTAAATGCAAGTTATAAAGGCCTGAGGAAATTATTTAAGGTATGTAAAAAACGATACACAATATTAAGACTTCAAAAGTTCAGAATCTTAACATTAGTCAATGGAGTTCTGAAGGTATGAATCTAGCCTCGTTAAAACACTGGCTCCTATTATCATAGTCACGGGCTCAAAATTTCAAATTTCCTTTGGTCATTTTCTAAATGTAGACTTAAAAGTGCTTCTCACTGTGCTGAAAACATCTCTGTCCTATATGTGGATATGGATATAAATATAGATATATTTCCAGGCCTCTGAACAGAGGAAAGAGTGTTCATGCTTTTCACCCAGACTACTCTTTTAGTCTTCCAGTTACTGACATGGCTCAAAGGCGTGAGTCTACTCCAGCTGTTTACAGACTCTTGTTAACTGCTGACTCTACAATGAAGATTTCAGAGCAGATTACAAACAGTGGTAACGCTACGTATCAGAAATTTTTATCTCTTTTTGTAAACTTTAAAAAACTCATGTACACTTCAGGGAGTCACAACATGGATCCACCTGTCACAGGTCAAACAGACAACAGATAAGTGCTCCTGTCAGTCAACAGCTTAAGCTTTCCTGCCTTCTACCTATCCCTGAGGATGGGCTCTGTCCTTCCCTTAAGCTCCTTAACTTTACCCTCTGTCCCAGTAGATTTCCAGTCATCTGACAGTCACTATCCAGGAATCAGCTGTGGCCTGCAAACTGCCCCCAAAAGGCTTACAACACACCAGCCCCAAAAGGCCCTGCAGAACCAGTGAGCACTGGACTTGCTAAAAGCTGGTGTAAACCAGTCTAGCCAATGTGATTGCTCTGTCTTTCAGGCTGGGTCAGCAAACCAGATGCTTCTGAAAAATACCCCGTACCATTGCCTGAATTCCCTCCCTTTCCCAGCCTTTGACCGGCATTCTAGCCTTCCTGGGCCCCAACACTGATGTCCTAATTTCGGCTGAGAAGCAGTTACAGAAGAGAGTATGTTGCCCCTTATCATCAACAAAAGGCTGGAATGTTAGTTCCAAAGGAAACTGGTTCCCCCACCAAAAAGAATCACTTCCCTTATTTCTGAGAGAAGGGACAAATGGCAACCTGTGGTTCTTTAAACATACCAAAGCTCATGTTGGCCTCCAGGCTCCTACAGAATCACAAGTATAAAGACTTACAGAAGAACAATAAAGGGCTATCAAGATGGGAACTGGAATGTGATTGTATAGCATATTTCACAGTTACCAATCTTTACCTGGGTAAAAAAAAAAAGGTGTTTACTTTTCTCTGTCTTGCTATTTTATGCATCCTAATGCTAATTTGTGGATGTCACTGTCTACTCCTTTGTATCTCCCCTGGCCAATCAGAAGAAGAAGACACTATAGATACCAGGGGCCCTAAATTTAAACTCCCTAAACTATGAGCCAATGATTTGATTTATTCTCCAAGAACCAGTGGAGAATGTAGTAGGCTACTTATCTACAGTTATGCCATCTCATTGAAGTATTCCTAAGAATACGTGAAATGCTAAAACTATCTTGGGTAAACTGGTCTTTGCTCACTTAGACCAGCCATAAATTCCTAGAGTAAACTAGTCTCTGGATCAGCCATAAATTCCTATTCAATGTGTCCTTGACCTAACAGTTATGAGAACAGCCCAACTGCTTAACTGCCATCTCTTTGTTTCTATAAACAATGCTTGCTTGCTGCAGATGTCCAAAGCTGCCTTTCTGTATATGTCACAATGCAGTTTTTGCCTTTTAAAAACTCGAACAATTGGAGGTTGAGGCTGCTTCCTGCTACTCTGCCTGGGACAGCCCCACCAATGGTAAATAAAGACTCCATACAACTTATTTGGCATCTTGGGTTTTTTCTCTTCAGATACCCCATAACAGGTCAAGATATGAGTTCTCAGTTGTTCCTGCCTCCATGTCTTCACTCTACCACCATGGACTCTACCCCTCTGAAACCATAAGTTCAAGTAAACACTGTCTTTTTTTTTTTTTTTTTTTGTTTTTTTTCGAGAGAGGGTTTCTCTGTGTAGCTTTGCGCCTTTCCTGGAACTCACTTGGTAGCCCAGGCTGGCCTCGAACTCACAGAGATCCGCCTGGCTCTGTCTCCCAAGTGCTGGGATTAAAGGCGTGTGCCACCACCGCCCGGCAACACTGTCTTTTATAAGTTGCCTTGGACAGGGCACTTTGTCATAGCAATAGAAAAGTAACTATATAAAAATTGGTACCAGGGACTGGGCTATTGCTGTGACAGACCTGACCATGTGGTTTTGGGGAGGAATGTGGAAGACTTTGGGACTTTGAACTAGAAAAGCAGTTAAATGCTATAAGCAGAACTTAATGGGCCACCTTAGTTGGAGCTTAGAAGACAGTAGTGCTGAGAGCAATATGGACTAGGAGGTCCAGATCCAGAGGTTTCAGAAAGGAACAATATTAGCAACTGGGTAGAGATCATTTGACAGAAAATGTGGCTGCCTTCTGCCATTTTCCTAAGAATTTTCCTGAGACTAAATTGAAAGGTAAAGGATTAGTCTCTTTGGCAGAGGAGATTTCAAGACAGACTAATATTGACTCTGTCATGTGGTTATTAATGATCACTCTTATACACAGGTCTACAATGAAAAAGAGCAAATGGAGCAAAAAGAAATACAAAATATACAGTTTGAGGAGAAATAAAACACCAGGAGATTTAACATTAGAGCCAAGGCTTATGCTGAAAGAGATAAGAAAATTAAGGAGATACCTGATTGAAATGGAATAAAGGCAAGGGGTGACCTCAGAGCCAGACTCCACCCAACTTGTGAAAGGAAAAGGCCCCAGGAATGTTCTGCTCCAATAAACAGCAAACAAGCTAAGTGTTGTGGCACATACTTTAATCCCAGCACTCAGGAGGTAGAGGCAGGCATGTCTCTGTGAGTTCAAGGCCAGCCTGATCTATATAGTGAGTTTCAGAATAGCCAGGGTTGAATAGTGAGACCCTGTTTCAAAACAAAACTCCAACAAACAAAAACCACTGCAAATGTGAATCAAGGCAGCCAGGCTCTACACCAGATGGGCAGCAGAACCTGGCAGTGTTGTTCATGTGGGTCTGGCTTTAGAATCATGAAGGATACACTAGTAATGGGGTTGTGGAATCTTCCTCTAGTTAAGGAGAGCCCCTGAAGCCAGGTGTGTGGCAGGGGAGGCCCTGCATAGAGGCCCTAAGAGGCTATTACATGAAGCTTTGAAGCCTGAGTTGTAGCGAGACCCCAAGATGCTGGAGATGCCAGAGTCACAAATTATCTGCCAAGGAGAGCTGTACACAGTGTAAAAAAAAAAAAAAAGAAGCCTAAGAGAGAGAAGTATGTTACAGGCAGCAAAACTGGAAGGGCAGAGCCATCTAAACCCTCTGATGTCAGACATGGCACTACATAATTTGGAGCTTGCTCTGACAGATTTCCATCTTGCTTTGGTCCAGTATTGCCTCATTATGCCCCCATTCCTCCTTCCTCCATTTTGGAATGGTAAGGTATATTCTGTGCCATTGGATGTTGGAAGCATGTAACTTGACTTTTTATTTTACTGAGGATTGCAATTAAGAGACTGACTTGAGTCTCAGAAGATACTTGGATTTGGAATTTTGTTCGTTTTTTTGTTTGTTTGTTTGTTTGGTTTTTTGTTTTTGTTTTTGTTTATTGAGACAGGGCTTCTCTGTGTAACAATCCTAGCTGACCTGGAACTTGATTTGTAGACCAGGCTGGCCTCAAACTCATAGAGATCCGCCTGCCTCTGCTTCCCAAGTGCTGGGATGAAAGGCATGCGCCACCACTACCCAACTGGACTTGAGACTTTTAAACAGTGTTAAGATTGAAAGACTATGGGGACTTTTAAAGTTGGACTAAATGTATTTTGCATTGGCTACAATGCAATGGCTACAAGCCTATGGGGACCAGGGAGTGGAATGTGATAGTTTGAATGAAAATAACCCCACAGCCTTGTATGTTTGAATACTTGGTCCATAGTTGGTAAAACTCTTTAGGAAGGATTAGGAGGTGTGGCCTTGCTGAAGGAGATGTGTCACTGGTAGCAGGCTTGAGGCTTCAAAAGACTCCTGACATTTCCAGTGTATCCTCTTTGCTTCCTTCTTGTGGATCAAGATGTGAGCTATCAGCTGTTCATGCCCTTGGTCTGTCATCATGGACTCCAACCCTCTGAAACTCTAAGCCCAATTAAACACTTTCTTTTATAAGTTGCCTTAGTCATGGAGTTTTGGTCACAGCAATAGCAATGTAACTAACACATATGTGGACAACACAAATTGGACTAGATGGATTATTTTAAAAAAAGATGAAACTGGGAGTGGGTGGGATGAGGGGTAGATCTAGAAGGAATTATAGGAAAGAGGGAGTATGATCAAAATGAGTGATATGAAATTTTTAATTAATAAAAAAATTATATTGTTAAAAGCAAATGCATTGTTAAAAGCAAAAATAGTATGTTGTTAAAAGCAAATACAGTGTGGCACACACCTTTAATCCCAGTACTTGGGAGGCAGAGGCAGATGGATCTTGTGACTTCAAGGTCAGCCTGGTCCACAGAGAAAGTTCCAAGACATCCAAGGCTACACAGAGAAATCCTGTCTTGAAAAACCAAATAAATAAATAAATAAGTAAATAAATAAATAGATTCATTTATTCAGTTGCTAGAGAGTAACTGTGGTGGTTTGAATAAAAATGGCCCCTCTAGGCTCACAGGCAGTGGTACTATTGGGAGGTGTGGCCTTGTGGGAGTAGGTGTGGCCTTGGAGGAAGTGTGTCACTAGGGGGTGGGCTTTAAGGCTTTAAGGTTTCAGATGCTTGAGTCAGGCCCAGTGTCTCTCTCTTCCTGCTGCCTATTGATCTGGATGTAGAACTCTCAGCTACCTCTCCAGCACCATGTCTGCCTGTGTGCAGCCATGCTTCCCACAATGACAGTGATGGACTAAACCTCTGAACTGTAAATCAGCCCCAATTAAATGTTTTCCTTTATAAAATTTGCCATGGTCACAGTGTCCCTTCACAGCAATAGAAACCCAAATAAGACAGTAACTCAGTGGTAGACCGCTTGCTTACATGTACAAGGTCTTGGGTTAGTTAAATCCCCAACACCACCACAAACAAACACTTGTTTGAAGACATGGGGCTTGTAAGTGGTACAGCCAGGGTTTAAACTGAAAAGACAGTAAGAGAGCAGGCAAGAGAACAGCACTACAGCATATAGGCAAGCACACAAGTCACTTTCCAGCACGACACACAGACTTCTGCTTAGATCACTATTCGCTGTGCGCAATACTGATATTACCTCTGGGAATTCAGTCTTGCAGTTTCTCATCTTCAAACTTAAAAATATTAATTTCCTTGACCATTTCTGGTTTTGATCTAGAAGTGTTCTCAAATGTCTTGGAGAAAGCAGATAGAGGAGTGGGTGGAAGAGCTGAAACACTAGGATTAATATCACACCCAGGCTATGCTCAGTACAAATTAAAATCACCACAGGTTTTTCTCTTCTTTTTGAAGTTGGGGGTGGGGGACGTGCAGGGCAGGAAAGTAGCGCTAATGATTGAACTCCAGGCCTTCGAAATGTTAGGTGGGTATTTTACCAAGCTATAGCCTCACCCTCTTATTTCAGGTCTTTCTAATGGAGCACCTTACTGATTCTACACTTGCCAATTAGTTTGGTAAACTATGCTGGATCTAAAAGAAAGATCATTATTTAGGTTCTGCTTGGAAAGGTAACTACAATTTAGAGCTTACAGACGGGAACCTTGAGACAGTAAGGCCTGCTGCGTAGCTCTGTTCCCGGGAACTGTTTTTCATGCAACCCTACTGCTGTTTGCTCTTGAATGTTCTGTCTGCTCTCTCCATCTCTCTGTCTCTATCCATCTGTCTGCCTACCTGCATTCATCTGTCCATACCATCCATGACTCTATGACAAAACTATCAGACTAAAACATTAAACTGTGTTTACATAAACACCACTGACTATAACTAAGCTTGTCTGCTGGGTTGAATGGAAATATCTCCCACAGTCTCAGACATCTGAACACTTGGCCCCCAGCTGGTGGCACTCTTTGGGAGGTTTAAGTGGCGCAGCCTTGCTAGAGGAAGTATGTCACTGGCTTTGGGATTAAAAGCCTTGGTCTCTCTCTGCTTCCTGCTTGCCACTAAAGATGTGAGCTCTCAGCTTCTTACTCCCACTGCATGTCACACTTCCCTGCCATGACAGACATGGTGTCCCTCTGGAAGCATAAACCAAATAAACCCTTCTAGATGTTGCTTGGCCATGGTGTTTTGTCATAGCAACCGAGAAGTAACTAATACAAGCGGTGAGGAATGATGGGGTGAGTTTGCATACAGAGAATGGAAATGTCAAATGCTCTGCACACAAGGAAACATGTCAACTATTTTAAAAGACAATTTGTGAACAGAGATCCTTATTGAGGCACAGGAAAGAGAAAATGTTTGGTTGGAAATGAGAAGTCATAGATTATAAGTCTGCCAGTTGGGGAAGGCAAATGTTTGCTGAAGATTATACACATGGGAAAGATACGTCATCAAGTCTAAAGTAATTAAAAAACCCAATTTCATATGACAGCTTTACTCAATTTTAATAAAGCCACAGCCTCAACAACCATGAGCCACAGTCCAATCTGTCTCCATGGCACAGAGAGAAATAACAACCATCTTTAGCATGGCTTCCAGTGAGGCAAACCTGAGTTAATTACTCCCAAAGTAAGTGGACACGGACTGGGTTCAGAAAATGAGCCTGACCTGCAAGCTCATTTCCACACGCTGGAGAAACTTCCTAGTAACCAAACATGCATCAAACTCTTACCGGGACGTGTCCAGAAGAAGGGCCATCCAAAGGCAAATTTTAATTAATGACCAATTTTTAGTTCTGTTGACATAGTGATTGCTTGTAAATTTTGAAGGAAGAGACTCGGAGTCCTGTGCTGAAGAGCAATGGCTCCCATCCCTTCTGCGTCCCCACAGTCACCACTGCAACTTACTGCTTTAGTTTCTCAGATCTTCGTGTCTAATCAGTGCTCTCAAGGCAACACAACGGTTGTGGACATCACCCGTTCATCCCCTACTCGGGTGGGGAAGAACTTGAGCCTCGGGCAGAGGGCACGGCTTCCCTTCCGAATTCTCTAAGTACGGTCACATCGGTTTCATTAAGGCAGTATTCAGTGTTTATATTGTAACTATACAAAAATTGATCTTGTACATTCTTGTTTCTCTTCTGTATGTGTTCGCTCTGATTTTAGACAGGGTCTCACTATGTAGCCCCAGCTAACCTGGAACGCACTGTGTAGACCAGGCTGGCCTGGAACCCACATAGATCCACCTGCCTCCGCCTCCCAAGTGCTGGGATTAAAGGTGTGTGTGTGCCCGATTTACCTGCTGTGCTTATAGCTTACTAAACTACCCAATGCTGCACTAACCTCTCAGTACGATTTTCCTGTTAAGTGGCTGGGAGAAACCCTCACTTTTTTAGCCCCTGCCCCCACTCTAGAACCTTCTACCCCCTTACTCCAACCTGCTTGATTCTCTGCCCCATTCTGTTCTTTGGTGTTTTGTTTTTGCAGATTTTTCCATCTCCTTAGTGGTCTCTGCTTCTTCACATTCCTCGTTTCTTACTGTACTTTGGTCACCACAGCTCTATATTTTCTAATAGGGGACTTCCTGGAATGGCTGAGTCTGTTGGGGGGGAGGCATTAAAATGCTAATTGGAAGCTCTCACATGGATAGAACTCATAGATAATCGGGGTCCTCTTTCTGGAGAGAGCACTTAACCAGAAACAAAAAAAAAAAAAAAAAAAAAAAAACCCAAGGGGGGAGCAGTGCAAAGAAGAGGTCAGGCAGGTTACAGACAGAGAGAAGGCAAAGGAATGGTCCTGAAACTGGAAGAGGGGAGCCAAGATGGAAGGCAGCCTCTGCATCTGAAGCCGTGGGAACAAGGACCAGCAGGTCAGAGTGAAGGCAGTTCTAGATCATGGAAAGCAGTTTTTACAGGCCTGGGCAGGAACATTTACAAAGTCAAAAATTAAAATATTCTGTAATACTTTATCAAAGGAATCCAAATTATTTTTACAATATTTTACATCAGACATAGAAAAATCACCTCTGAGCCGGGCGATGGTGGCACACGCCTTAATACCAGCACTCAGGACACAGAGGCAGGCAGACCTCTGTGAGTTCGAGGCCAGCCTGGTCTACAAAGTGAGTTCCAGGAAAGGTGCAAAGCTATACAGAGAAACCCTGTCTGGAAAAAGAAAGAAAGAAAGAAAGAAAGAAAGAAAGAAAGAAAGAAA
>CABHPH010146225.1:56156-72731 GCA_902168325.1 Peromyscus nudipes
AGATAAGATCATGAAAACAGCGTTCTGTTAAAAGTGGACTACTTGTGATGTAATAGCCCCATGGCACATCCTGCTATTTGTTTTAAATGGCATCTTGCCATCTTATCCCAGGCTGCCTTTGAGCCCAGCCAGCATGCCTATTAATGTCAGAAATAACTTCCCCAGCAAGTACTTTCTTAAGGAGAAAGACAGGAAGGAAAACTGCTCCCTAGTCACAACCATAGCTTTCTCATTTGCACCATGGGCTGCCAAATGTGCCAGCTCAGCCAAGAGTGTAATGAGGAATCTAGTAATGAGCTCTAAGAAACATCACCAGAGGCCTTTGCCTCCTAGTGGGTGTGGGTGTGGGCGTGAGATAACAGTGCTGGCTGTACTGATGGCCTGACTCATGCTGATCTCTCCCAGAATGGCCTCAGACTGTGTCCCATGCACAGTAGCAGGACTGGAGGAACAGTCTATTTTTGCATTGTTCACTCACTATCAAAGGCATGTTACCATGACTACATGAACACTCAGCTTTTACGTGCAAGTGGACAGCTGGCAGGTAACACCTGTCGATCTGTGATGACCCATATATTCACTTTAACAGGTGCCAAGACAAACAGGTGCAAACTGTTGATTTGTTTTCAAGGAACACATCTTTAAAAGGTACTTTCCAAGGAGATGATTAGGCAAACATCCGTGTGATTTCCAAGGAAGGTTAAGGTCTCCAGTGATTGCAGCACCATCTATACAACCCACAAGAATCAAAACACTGTAGAGCTGAGAAACATCAATATGAGGGTCCAGAAAGGCCATCAAAATTTAAGGGTCCCCCAAGAAACTGGAGAAAGCAAACCTCAATGTCTATGGTTGAAAACTCGGCATGTGGGAGCAGGAGAGAGGCTCAGCAGTTAAGAGTGGTTCCTGCTCAACCCTGAGGGCTGCAGTACAGATCCCAGCACCACAAGGCAGCTCACAGAAAACCAGATTTGCTGTTAAATTGTTCCAGAAGTCCCCTTTAAAACCTCGGCCAGGGTGATGATCCACGCCTTTAATCCCAGCATTCAAGCAGCAGAGACACCTGGTACAGATTGAGTTCCAGGCCTGCCAAGTTACATAGTGAATTTCTGTCTGAAAAACAAAATAAACAAAACAAAACAAAAAAAGCTCCACCTTCTAATGACAAGGTAGGTACCCAGGAAGTCTGCTTTTCAGCCTGCCACTCCACACTGACTGTGCCAAGGCAGCTCTGCCCTGTGGGCGGGGCTTCACTTGGAGTCTTCAGTGGTGGCTGGTGGAGAGGACAGAAGGGAGTTACATCTTGTCCTGTCCATCACAAGCACTAGCTCTGAGATAGTTTCCCTAGTCACATCCCACTGTGTGCGCTTTCAAAGAGCTAGAGAGTATTTCCAGCCAAGGTTGGTCCCACGTCTCCTCCTCTGGAACATGGTCAGAAATGACATGCGCTCCTGCAATCCGTGGCCCATTAAAGATATCTCGCCTACTTCTCCATGTTCCTTCTCGTTTTGATTTCATGAATCAAAAGACCTGGGAGCCACGTGATGGAAGGAATCCGGGTTCCCAAGGGACTACTTGGAGGAAAGCCCCCTTGCTGATCTTATCACCTACTTAGGAGGTTTACACAGTCAAGAAATACATTTCTATTCTCTTCTTTTTTAAAAAATAAAAGTAAAAAAGTGGGGTAGGGTGCACCACAGGGATGGCTCAGTGGTTAAGGGCACTTGTTGCTCCTCAGGGGGCCAGAGGTCTGTTCCCAGCACCCATATCGGGCAGCTCACAACCACTTGTAACTCCAGCTCCAGGAGAACTGACACCATCTTCTGGCCTCTGTGGATACTTTCATATACAGACATTGATTCTAGCATGCACGTTTGCGTGCACACACACACACACACACACACACACCAAAGTAAATCAATAAAAATTAAGTGTGATATTTAAACTTTATTCTTAGGAAATTGACTATCTTAGATACTGTTCCATTGCTGTGAAGAAACAACATGATCAGGGCAGCTTATAGAAGGAAGCATTTCATTGGGAGCTTGGTCACAGTTTCAGAGGGTGAGTCCATGATCATCACGGCAGGGAACCAGGGAACATGGTAATGGGCAGGCAGTCATGGCATGGGAGCAGTAGCTGAGAATTCACATCTGATCCACTAGTTGCAGGCAGAGTCAGTGGGAGACTGAGCCTGCCTGGCATGGGCTTTTGAAGCCTTAAAACCCAGCCCCAGTGACACACCTCCTCCAACAAGACCATCTCCTAATCCTCTCCAACAGTTCCACGGACTGGGGACCAAGCATTCAAACATACAAGCCTATGGGGCCGTTCTCATTCAAACCACCTCGTTATCAAGGAGCAATAAAATATGTCATTGTAAAAAAGCGTGCAGGGCCAGGCGGTGGTGGCGCACGCCTTTAATCCCAGCACTCGGGAGGCAGAGGCAGGCGGATCTCTGTGAGTTCGAGGCCAGCCTGGGCTACCAAGTGAGTTCCAGGAAAAGGCGCAAAACTACACAGAGAAACCCTGTCTCGAAAAACCAAAAACCAAAAAAAAAAAAAAAAAAAAAAAAAAGCGTGCAGTTGAGAGCCCAGAAATCTACTAACAGGGCTGGGGAGACAGTTCGGCTGGCACAGTACAGTCATGAGGACCTGATTGTAACCCCCAGAACCTACTCAAAGATGCTCGGCATGAGTACACACTTGTAATCCTGTGCTGGAAGGTGGAGACAGGAGGATTGCTGAGGCTCACTGGAGCTTAAATCTAGCCTAAATAGTGAGCTTCAGGCCAGTGAGAGATCCCATCTCAAAGGACTTGGATAGTATTTCTAAGGACTTGTCCAAGACTGTCTACTGGCCCCCACATACATGTGCACACCAGTGTATACATACTCATTCACATACATGAATACACACATACAATTTTTTAAGAAATCCACTAGCAGATTTCTCTGAACATACGTTCTAGAAAAAACAAAACTGTGGCAAGAGTGAAAAGAAACGGTTGCTAGAGGCTGAAGGTGAAGGAGAGGACAGGAAGGGCGGATGGGCAGAGGAAAGATTTCCAGGATGCTCCAGCTCCTCTGGGTGACCTGGCTGTGGTCTGCTGTGAACTACCTCCTACAGGCCCCTTGTCTAAATGCCTGATGCTCTGCTGGTAGCAAGTGCTGTTCTGGGTGGTTGCGGGTACTCAGGGTGAGACCTGGCTGGGAGAAACAGTTACCAGGGGAGTCACTGGCCTCTGAAGGTTATTCCTGCTCTCGCTTTCCTCTCTCCACCCAGCCCCTCACTCCCTGTGAAGAACTGCCCTCACCACAGGGCCCTGCTTTCCATGAGAATCTAAGCAAGCTCATGGGCCCAAGCAACCATGGGCAGAAACACCTCAAATCAGGAGCCACAATCAACTCTTCCCCTTTTAAGTTCTTTTTGATCAATACTTGGTCACAGTAAAGAGAAAGTTAGCTAACGTAATAACACGGTGGTTGAAATAAACAACTTTACGTGTATCCCAGTCCACAGGCTGCACCACACCTAGTGAACACACCTGTGACCTATGCACTCTGCTGACTGTAAAAAGCATGCACTGTGGTGGGGAGCGCTGCGCATGTATGAGGGAGCATGTATATGGGAACTCTCTGTGCTTCCAATTGTGTTATGCACGTAAAGTGCTCTAAAAATGAAGTGCTTTTATTTTCATTTTTTAAATTCATCAAATAAAGATAACAGATTAATAACGTTCTTGTAAAAAGCCATTAGGCTGTTAGGAAAGTTCATCTCCTTTATTTAAAACAGGCCTTTCCACAATGGGAATGTTCTTCATGAGTTACCCAATGTGGTGGTCACCAGCCCACGTACTCTTGGAGCACTTGAAGTACGGCCACTGTGACTAAAGCCTTGGATTTTAGATTTCAATGGCCTCATATAACTGGTAGGTACCATACTGGATAGACTTCCCCAGAACCTCATGGTTCTGCAGCTCAGCATGGAAACTGGATGACCCAAATTCTATTTCTGAGACCTGGCATACAGCACATCATCTACATTTCCAATCTCTAAAATTCAGGAAAGAGGCAACACTTGGTACTTCAGCATCCTCCGGCCCAAACAGCAAGTCTCCAGTGAACCCCAGTAGAGTGTGCCGACGTGCACAAGACTAGAAGTCTCCCTGTGCAGGTTGATATGGGGTAAAACGGAATAATCATGCTTATGGCTGTTTAGTATGTGTGCATTTCAGAGAAATTTTCTTTAAATGCTGCCCAAATCACTTCCGTGTTTAGTGGCAACATGGTATGTGAAGACACTCCTGGCGTGGAACCGTGAGGAAGGGTGGCGTCACTTTAACTCCAGTGAGTGGTGTGGCACGCAGTGGTAATACCATGCTTGGCGACGTCCTGTGCTGACAATATGTGCTATGCAGAATGCGTATTGTCTTATCAGAGGAGACAGTCTCAAAACAAAAACTTAAAAAACTAAAAACATTAATACAGCATTAAAGTGAAGCAATAACTCTTCTATTTTTAAAAAATATGGAATGCTTCATTAATTTGCATGGCCTGTGCAGAGGTCACGCTAATCTTCCCTTTATCGTTGCAATTTTAGTATATGTGCTGCAAAATCGAGCACTAATTTTTCTATTTTAAAACTTTTTGAGGGGCTGGTGAAATAGCTAAGCGGGCTGAGGAACCTGCTTCCAGCCTGGTGGCCCGAGTTCAATACCTGCAACCCACACAACGGAAGGCGAGAACTGCCTTCCCCAGGTTGTCTTCGGACCTCCTACACACATACAGTGTGCACAACACAAGTACAGAGAAATGTATTAAAATAAAACACTTTTGAAAAGTCACTGACTGAAATACACGCACATCATTATTTGTGATAATTTGAAAATTAGATTGCAGGTTTTTCTTAAGAAGTCAAAATGGGGTGACATATAAATGTGAAAACTCAGGGCTGGAGAGATGCCTCAGCAGTCAAGAGCACTGGCTGCTCTTCCAGAGGACCTGGGTTTACAAAACCCACACTGGGTGGCTTACAACTGTCTATAACTTCAGTCACAAGGGATCCAATCTTCTTCTGACCTCTGTGAGCATCAGGTACTCACATGGTGCATAGATGTACACATAGGTAAAACATCCATATACAGAAAATAAAAATAAACCTTAAAAAGTAGGAGGAGGATTGAAGGTCAGCAGGGATACTTGAAACTCTGTCTCAAAAAAAACCAACAAAACAAAAACAATCACAGACCCCAGTCAATCCACAGTGGCTCTGGAGGGGATGGAGGTGTGATGTTGGGGACAAGGAGGCAGGGAAGAGGACTGGATAGGAGCAGAAACCACTCACTGTGACGGCTGGAGGCAGACGGGGCCATTTGTTAGGGAAGGAGGAAGTTGTTTCATTTTTCTTGATAAAATGAGAAGGAAGCAGAACCCTAGGAAACTCACAATAGGTCCTCTGGAGCTGACCACAGCCAGCCTCAGACTGGACAGAAGGGGGCGCCAGAGCACAACGGGCAGCCCACAGCCTGAGATCTGGCCGGGTCAGAGCAACCTAGCAGCCAGGAGGGAGCAAAAGAGGTCACATCCACAGAGATCAGCAGCAGGAAGAGAAATGCCTGAAAAGCAATGCCGTCGGTCCATTCCATTTCAGCTTTTCTAGAGACCCCTTCCTCCTTGGTGAGAAAAATACTAATTCCTCAGTAGGAAAATAAACCAAGAAAAACTTCACCCCTCTCCCCTCCCTTTTGTTTGTGGTTTCTTGTGTTTCATTGAATTTGCGTTGAAAAACAATGTTTTTGTTGTTGCTGTTGTTTTGGTTTTTTTGTTTGTTTGGTTTCCTTTTTGTTGTTGTTGTTGTTGGTTTTTTTTTTTTTTTTTTTGAAAAACAAAACAGGGTTTTCAAGACAGGGTTGAACTATGTATACTTGGCTGGCCTCAGACTTATAGAGACCCACTTGCCTCTGCCTCCCAAGTGCTGGGATTAAAGGCGTGTGCCACCACACCCGGCCTAAATTCTGATTTCTTTTAAATCAACACAACACCTGTGCAAACATTTTACACAGAGTCTTACTACCTTCAGCTACACAACACTCCCAGGTCCTCATCTCATACCCATTGCCTTCTGCGGTTTTACAGGTATAACCTTAGGGTTTAAACAATCCTTGCAGTTCCTGGCATCTGAGGTCAAGAAGGATTCACCTAACGCTTATCATACTCCACCAGAGGCAGACTGATACCAAAGATGGGCACTGTGGCTAAGCAAAGCTAGGGCTGGAAATAACAGATCACCTACGACATCGACAAATTCTTCTATAATCAGAATACGCTGATTTTAAAATACGTGTGCACTGACTTGAAAATGGGAAGAAAACAATGGTGTGCCTGTAGGGGAGGAGTGATAGGAAGGGAGAGACACACAGGTCCATCCAGTCGGCAAAAATGAGCAAGAACAAGGGCAATCAACACAAAGGGCAAGCAAGCCACAGCACGCAGGCGCACTGCTGTGCTCTGCAGCCTGGCTCAGAAGGAAGCTTGTCTGCACCCACCCCCATCACCACCCCAACCCCCCCCACCCCTGCACAAAAAGCTTTGCCTCCTCCTCTATAAATACTGACAAGGTGTCTTCTTTTGGAAGAGGGGGAAGATTACATGAGACAATACATCGCCCTTGGCTATGTAACAAGTTCAAAGTCAGGCTTGGCTACATGAATGTAGATTAAACTTTAATCTACATTCTCAGGGCAGGAGGACGTCTGTGGTTATGAGCACTTGTTGCTCCAGCAGAGGACCCAGGTTCAGTTCCCAGCACCTACACGGTGGTTCGCAACCATCTGTGACTCCAGTTCCAGGAGATCCAATGCCCACTTACACTCGTCCATGTTTGTACTTTCTCCTCTTGCTACAGAAAACTGGCATTTTAATCACAGAACTCACTTGATAGGCTAAGAAAATGCAACCATTTACTTTCGTGGTTTTTTTTTTAAATATTTATTTTGTGTGTAAGGTCAGAGGATAATGTGAAGTCAATTTTCTTCTCCTATGTGGGTTCTGGGGATTGAATTCCAATCGTGAGGCTTGGTGGCAAACTCCTTTGCCTGCCTGAGCCATCTCCTGGTCCTCAATTTACTTTCCTAATACCAGACAGATTTGTCCAGATATGTTAAAGCTCTTTCCTTAGAAAATAAAAATGTTAGAGCGATCTATACATATCATTAAAAGGCAAACAAAGAAAGGGGAAAAGATGAGACACACAGCGTCTCACTTAATCCTTACAGCAACTACATAGCTATCACAAATGCTCACTCTACAGATGGAAAAGTGTGGGCGAGAATTACTCACCATGGGTCACAGGCAGAGAGAGGCAACAGAATTTAATACAAGTCTTCAGCTCCCAGACACATCCATTTCTCTGTTATGCTGTTGCTGGTGAGACATCAGCTCAGCATCAGTACCCTAAGGTATCAGATATCAACTCAGCATCAGTACCCTAAGGTATCAGATATCAACTCAGCATCAGTACCCTTAGTGTCAGAGATACCAGCTCAGCATCAGTACCCTTAGTGTCAGAAAAGATTGCAGGAGGAATCTGCAGCAGCTGAGTTTTTGTCCAGTTTGTGACAAGAAGCCATTCTAGAGGTGTTCTGGTTTGTCAACTTGATACAAGCTAGGGTCATTTGAGAAGAGGGAAATTCAATGAGAAAATGTCTCCATCAGATAGACCTATAGGCAAACCTGTGGGGCATTTGCTTGATAAATGATTGATATGGGGTTTCTTGATTAGTAGTTGATGTGGGAGGGCCCAGACCACTATGTGCATTGCCCTCCCTTGGCAGTGGTCCTGGAAGGACTTATAAAAGACTTCTAAAGAAAGCAGGCCAGGTGAGTATGAGAAGCAAGCCAGTACAGCAGTCCTCCATGGCCTCTGCTTCAGTTCCTGCCCTGACTCCCCTCAGGTTCACTGTGACCTAGAAGTTGTAAGATGGAATAAACACTTTCCTCTACAGGCTACTTTTAGTCATGGTGTTTATCACAGCAACAGGGAAGTTAACTAACTAGGACAGAGAGCATGAGATTTCTATGTGGTGAGGACAGGCCTGCACTCTCTGATTCCCCTGTCCTGTGACCTACTGAGATCACAGGAGGAAGATGCTCTAAAGACCTCTGTCCCAAAACTGTCACAGAGACCATGCCCTGGGGTATTTCTCTAAACTGTGATCTTTGTGTCTTTAATTAGAGGGGAATAAGCCCTTTCCTGTCCCTCTTCCTGCTTTCTGTGTGGCTCAGGCTCAGGCTCAGGCAGGGTCTATTTAAAGTGTCTGTGCAAATGAACTGGTGCTGCCGGCCACTGCTGAAGTAAAAACAGAGGTGTGTGATGTCTTATTAGGTCATTGGAACTTCCTAGAGTTGGATGTCCAGATTCAAAGTATAAGATGATCCGAAATGCAGGACATCTGCAGACAAGGATTTGATGATGGGCCCATGTGTCTGCTGGTATAGCACTCCAAAAGCACAAGTTGGACAGAGCATTTATGTGCACTATTGCCCACCTTCACCCCGCCCCCCAAACACGTTTGTAATGGCAGTGATGACGGTTTAAGACTTACAGAGTCACTGTAGACGCTGCAGGGGAATGCCCTCATTCACATGCACACAGAAACAATTGCGTAGCTCCTGAAGGCCTTGCAGCTAACCAAAGTGACGCTGAGCTGAGAACACCTATCTGCTAATTGCCACCTCCCTCAACAGCATCGCTCCACCACAGCATCAGTTCCCTTAGCGACGCTGGGTCTAGGGTAGCCTCTTATTAAATAAGACATTTTTGATAAAAATACAGTACAAAGATAGGAAAAAAATCCTTTCACCAAAAGATTACTTGGTTGCTATGTCATAACTCTAGTTTTGCTACTGTTATAAATCGTAATGTAAATATCTGATATGCAACACCCAAGGGGTCGTGACCCCCAGGTTGAGAACTGCTTTTCTACACTATGGATCGTAGTCATTTCACGGAAGTGCGTAGGTTTCCTACTTTTGTACAAACATGGACAACCAGACCCTTTCTCTTCAGCTACTGTTTAGTTCTGCAGTAATCTTTAAAAGCTGTCGTTTTAATCACTGATAAATACAACTTTGGAAAGAGAAGACCGCCCCCAGCACTTCTCACCTCCTCTTATGAGAAGTTGCTTTTGCAACTCCCCCTCTGCAATTGCCACTGAGTGTACCACAGCTCTCTCCCCGCACCACGGCAACCCAAAAACAAAAACAAAAGGCACCCCTAAGTTCCTGTGTGGGCTGTTAACTTGATGTTCTAAAACAAAGTTTTCACCAGAATTAGCTTCAAGCAAAACTGAATTCTAAACACACACACACACACGTGGGATGTGTTCATGTGGGTGAATGCACATGTGGCCACATATACACACATGTGGGATGTGTATGTATTCATGTGGGTGTATGCACATGTGGGCACATATATACACATGTGGGATGTGGATGTGTTCGTGTGGGTGTATGCACATGTGGGCACATATACACACATGTGAGTGAATGCACATGTGGGCACGTACACACATGTGCATGGGTGTGAAGGCAGAGACCAACACTGGCTGTCTTCTGATTGTTCACCCCAGACTTTATTATTTTTATCTAGGCGTGTGTGTTTATGTCTAGGGACATGGGGCCATGTGTACAGGTGCCCATGGAGCCAGAAGGGTCATCAGATCTGGAGCTGGAGTTCCAGGCTCTGACTGCCTGACATGAGGTCCTGGAACTGACTCCAGTCCTCCGCAAGAGCAGCAAGTGTTCCTAACCGCTAAGCCGAGGTCTCTAGCCGAGCCGGCTGGCTAATGAGCTCCAGGGGCCCACCTGGGACCCACCCCAGCACTGGGACGACAAAAGAGTTCAATGCAGCTGGCTTTACCTGGGTCCTGGGCTTTCCCCCTGCACAGCAGGCACGTCACTGAGGAAGCCATCTCGGTAGTGCCACTTCTCCCCTTTCAGAGAGAATGCTTTCATTAGTCTACACCGACCTAGAACTTACGGCAATCCCCCTGCTTCAGCCTTTCAAGTGCTTTACTATTTTTTTTTAAGTAAAACTGCTGTGGGGCCAGGCAGTGGTTCACGATTTTAATCCCAGCATTCGGGAGGCAGAGCCAGGGGGATCTCTGTGAGTTCGAGGCCAGCCTGGTCTACAGAGTGAGTTCCAGGACAGGCTCCAAAGCTACACAGAGAAACCCTGTCTCGAAAAACAAAAAAACAAAAAAAACACTGCTGTGGTTCAGGATTTTAATCCCAGACAGTGGGGGGCGGGGGGGGGCACATCTGTGATCAAATCTCTGTGAGTTCAAGGCCAGCTTGGTCTACAGAGAGAGTTCCAAAAACAAACAAACAAACAAAACAACAAACACTGCTGTGGGGCTGGAGAGACGGCTAACTGGTTAAGAGCACTGTCTGCTCTTGCAGAGGACTGGCTTTGATTTCCAGCACCCACATGGTGACTCACAACCATCTTTAACTACAATTCTGGGGAATACAAAGTCCTCTTCTGATCTCTGAGGGCACCAGGCATGCACATAGTATACATACATACATGCAGATGAAACATTCATACACATAAAATAAAATAAATAAACCTAAACACACACACACACACACACACAAAACTGCCAGGCATGGTGGTTCATGCCTGTAATCCCAGGGCTGGTGGGGCTGAAGCAGGAAGATTGCTGTGGATTTCAGGCCAGCTTGAGCTATCCAGTGAGATCCCACCTAAACACAAGCAGGGGGGCTGAGATAGCTTGGGAGATAAATAAAGCCTCATGACCTGTGCTGAATCCCTGGGACCCACATGTTGGAGAGAGAATTGATTCCTGTAAGTTGACTCTGACCTCCACGCGCACACCTCACCCCACACATATAAATAAGTCAATGTATTTGAAAAGCAAACAAAAAACTAACTTAGGGCCAGGGATACAGCTCAGGGGCACAGTGCTTGCCTAGCATACATAAGACCCTGGATTTGATTCCAAGGAACACAACACACACAAACAACAAAACCAGCCTAACTTTATCACAAATGCCGGAACTGTCATACATACATACACCCAAGCAAAGGCCTCTCTCCCAAGTCTAGCAGAAGTAATTCTATAATAGGAAAACTCGGACAGCTAATTGTCTGAACCCAGTTCTACCTTTCAAGAAGCATAAATTCTGTCTTCTCTCTCTCTCCTTCCTTCCAAGCACAAGTTCTCTTTCTTTTTTCCTCTTCCTCTCTGTTGTTTTTGTGGTGCTGGGGATCAAAGCCAGGGACCAAACACACACTAGGCAAGTGCTGATCCACTGAGCTGCACCCCCAGCATCCTCGGAAGCATGTGGTCTGAGGCTTGAGCTACGATCCCCTAAGGGAACTTGAGGGGTACCTTTCCAATGCTGGTAAAATAATCCCTGGAAGCATGGCTTAGCCAGTCAGGAGCATTCTCCAGCATAGGAGAACTGGGATACATATTATTTCCAGAAGTCAGGAATGTGTATTACATTTCCAAATTTAATTTTGTTGTTGTTGTTGTTGTTGTTGTTGGTTTTCAAGACAGGGTCTCACTATGTAGGTTTGGCTGTCCTGAACCAAATTTAATTAAAAACAAAGTGACATCACTGTGCCAATTTTATCTTATTTTGGTTTTTTTGAGCCAGGGTTTCTCTGTGAAACAGTCCTAGCTGTCCTGGAACTCACTTTGTAGACCAGGCTGGCCTCAAACTCACTGAGATCTGTCTGTCTCTGCCTCCCAAGTGCTGAGACTAAAGGTATGCACCACCACCACCCAGCCTGTGCCAATATTATTTTGAATAATTATGAATTTTAAATCATAATTCAATATAACCAACATGGGCAAGAGTTGTCCACAGCCCAACACAGGAGGGCACACAAAGTAAAGGCCAGGACGAGGGCCAGCCTTTCAGAGCTCCAGCTCTAAGTGGAGAGTACTGCCCTGTCACGAGGCCACCAGCAGACAAATTTTCTGATTAATGTGATCATGAATGAAACACCAATTCAAGGGAGAAAAGAGTAAAGACTTACAGGCCAGGCCCTTACTATCAAGGACAAAAAGCAAGTCTTAAAAGACACCGTATATCATCTTAGTGGCGAGGGTAGAGACAGAAGGCTGGCAGCCATCACTGCCACCACTCCACACTTTCCCTAACCCTAAGTTCCCCAGTTCATACCCACTGGACACACAGAAACAAAAACTCATATGTAAGGAAGAAATATTGGTGTCTTGGCTGATCTGCACACCACCATCAGGCAAGATGGCTGAAGTCAAGTCAACTTTCCTATCACCCTGCAATGATGTAGTAATGCTGTGTCCGTGACCAGAAGCAGGCAAGAGTACCTGGGAGCCAGCATGGTGGCTCATGCCTATAATCCTAGCCCTCGGGAGGCGTAGGCAGGAGGATTACAGCAAATTCAAGGCCAGCTTTAGCTACAAAGTGAGTGACAGCCCAGCTGGTACTATGTGAGACTTTGTCTCCAAAGCCAAAAGAAAATCCCAAAGCTCCTGGAACAACACTGTTATGCTACTTCTATCCAAAGTCCACTGTTGGAGTCTGCAGAGGTGGCTCAGTGGTTAACAGTACTGGCTGTTCATCCAGAGGATTCCCAATAGCCACAGAGATTGGCAAACAAGTCCACCACCCTCTTCTGGCCTTCCCAGACATTGCATGCACACAGTACAATTGACATTCATGATGGAAAAACATCCAGACACATAAAAAATAATAATAGTAATAATAACAATAATAAATAATTCTGTTCCCCCCCCATGGGTCTCAGCTCACAAGTTTGAGAACCACTGCCTTAAAACCTCAGAGGCCACTTCCTCCCACTCAGAGAGGAATGAAGGTCAGCAGGCCCAGCCACCAGTCTGCCACACTAAGCTCACTTCTCTCTGATGACAAATTTGACAGAAGTTCAAACATTTATATTCCTATTTTGTCTGTACCAGTTTTCTTTTACCCTTCCAAAAATATTAACAGCCAAGCATGCAATCTCAACACCAAGGAGGCTGAGGCAGAGGGATGCAGTTTGAAGTCAGCCAGGTCTATATAGTAAGTTCTAGGCCAGCCTGGGTGATACAGTGAAACCACCTTAAAAAAAAGAAAAGGTATACACTTCCCCAGCACCAGGGAAGTGGAGGCAGTAAAATCAGGAGTTCAAGGCCAGCTGGGCATGGTAGCACAAATCTTGGGAGGCAGAGGCAGACAGATCTCTGTAAGTTTGAGGTCAGGCTGGTCTACATAGCAAATTACAGGATAGCCAGAACTACAAAAGAGAGAAGCCCTGTCAAAAAATAGTTCAAGTTCAAGGCCATCCTTGGCTACTTAGTGAATTCAAGGCTAGCCTGGGCTATGTGGGATGTGGTGTGGGAAGAGAGAGACAAATACACACTTCCAGAGAGACCTAATTTCTTTCTTATCTTTATGTGTGTGTGTGAGGTTTGTGTGGGTGTGCATATACTTGCAGAGGCCGGAGGAGAATGCTGGGTGTTTTCTGTCACTTTGTGTGTGTGTGAGGTTTGTGAGGGTGTGCACACACACTTGCAGAGGCCGGAGGAGGATGCTGGGTGTTTTCTGTCTCTCTGACTTGTTCCCTGGAGACAGACCCTGGGGCTTGCTGTTTTGGTTGGGGTGCCTGTCTGTGCCTCCCACAACTCTGGGGTCACTGGTGAGTGTGGCCATGCTCTGCTTTTTCCATGGACGATGGGGTCAAGGTCTCTTCTCCAAGGTGCCACCTTCTCAGCCCATTCTTTGTTGTTTGTCTAGTATTTTAAGATGGGACTTACTGTGTAGCCCAGGCTAGCCTTGAAATCAAAAGGAAATGGAAGTTGTAACTTTAAGAATTCTGAGACTGGCTGGAGAGATGGCTCAGTGGTTAAGAATGTATATTACTCTTGAAGAGGACCTGAGTCCAGTTCCCAACACCCACATCAGGCAGCTCACAACCTCCTGTAACTCCAGCTCCAGGGATCTGGTGCCCTCTTCTGGACTCCACATACGTACATAATGACACTGGGAACGGTAAGATGAATTAGCTTCTCAGGTTTTAGCCTAAGACGCCCATCTCAAAAAAACGAAATCTCTAAAAAATGTTTAATTTTACTTCTAGTAGACAGCTTCGACAAAGAATACAAGAGAAGGGCTGGATGTGTGTCTTAATGGTAGAACTCTCGCCTTGAATGCACCAGGTCCTGAGTTCAATCCCCAGGGTTGTGTGTGTGTGTGTTGGGGGTGGGGTGGGGAGGGTAGACTTAACCAGAGCAGCGAATAACACACTTAAATGCTGCCCGCCCCCTCCCCGCACTGAGGCTCATAACTATGTGGACAGCAACCACAAGAGGGCAGTAGAGTCACACACAGTGCCCAGTCCAGGGCAGCAGTTTAGGTATTACTGAATAAACACTGGGGGAATAATTGTAGCCAATTCCACCCAAACTGGTCTCCTGAAGGGGCAGTGGCCTTGCTTAGCACATAACTTCTTCAACTTTGTACTCACACCACGCTTTACTTAAATTCTCTAATTACCACTTTCCAAAAAAAAAAAAAATCTTTGTGAAATCCCAGCTTGGTGGCTTACACTTGTAATCCCAGCACTTGGGAGGAAGAGGCAGGGGGATCATGAGTTTGAAGCCAGTTTGGGCTACACAGCAAGACCACATCTCAAAAAATAAAATGTTGGAAAAAGGTGAGAAAGAGAGATCTTGGAAAACCAACTATATAACGAGCCGGGAAGAAACGGGTACCTTTGTTTACTCAGCATTTCCTTAAATTTGCTGCTCCACTGTATCATTTTATAAAGAGGAGAAGATGCAAAGTGCGAGAATGTGATGGAAACGGTTATCTTCGGGAAAATAGATGAGATCGCTCAGCAGTGAAAGTGCTCGTCAAGAAACAAAGATTGCTCCAGAAAGTGATGACTAGAGAGTGTAAGTTAAGCACAGTGTGAGCACGAAGTTGAAGAGGTGGCGGAGTGGGTCTGGTCCTTGGACCCCACATAGGAAGTTGAGGACTTTTAAATTGTATTTATTTATTTATTTTTGAGACAGGGTCTAATGATTTACACCAGGCTGGCCTTGAAATCAGGGATCCATCTGCCTCACACTCCCATGTGCTTACACATGGCTACCCCAAGGGTTTTCAACAGACCTATGAAGGCCCCAAAAGCTGGAGAGCACAGTTGTGGGGACGGGAGCTGGGAAAGCAGGCATGTGCCTATTTTGTGGGCGGGAAAGGAAGTCCAGAGCTTATCCATATACAGCAACCTGACTGATAAATAGGGCGGTCACACTGCCTGGGATGGACAGAGGGGGCTGATGGAGGAAGAGGTGCTATACCCAGGCCTTGAAGGAGGAATCGTGTTTGTGTATTTGTGTGTTTGTATGTGTGTCTGCCTCTGTGTCTGTGGTGTGTGTTGCGTGTGTGTAAGTGGTAAGTGTGTATCTGTGTTTGTATGTGTATGGTGTGTTTGTGTTTGTGTATGGGGGGGTGTTATATGGGGATGTGTGTGTCTGTATCTGCCTGCATGTTTGTGTGTTTGTGTGCTGTGTGTGTGTTGTGTGGGATGTATGTGTGTCTGTATCTGCCTGTGTGTTTGTGTGTCTGTGTGTGTTTGTGTAAGGTGTGTGTGTGTACGTGTGTGTGTATGTGTGTGTGTGTGTGTGTACGTGTGTGTGTGTGTGTGTGTGTGTGTGTGTGTGCGCGCCAGAGGATAGCCTTGGGTACTGCTCTTGAGAAGGCATCCATTTTTGAGTTTTTTAGTTGGGTCTCTTACTAGTCTAGAACTCATCGAGTAGGCTGAGATAGCCGGCTAGTGAGTCCCAGGAATCTGTGTCTCCCACCTCCCAAGCCCTGGGATTACAAGTGTGTACCACCATGTCTAGCTTTTCTTTTTCAGTGTGTGAGAACTGACTTTTGAAAGTTTTCTTCTGACTTCCATACGCCACTGTGCAAGTGTGTCCACGCTCAGATACATACCACATATAAACTAAACAATAAGTAAATTCTGGAACATCTTTAAAAGCAAGCTGGGTAGTGGTGGTGCATGCCTTTAATCCCAGCATTTGGAAGGTAGAGGCAGGAGGATCTCTGTGAGTAGGAGGATAGCCTGGTCTACAGAGTGAGTTCCAGGACAGTCAAAGCTACATAGTGAGACCCTGTCTCAAAACGAAACAAAACATCTTTAAAGGCAATCTTTAGAGGTATTCTTGAGTCTATAATTGTATGTACTCTTATTAGAAAATATTTGCTGAATTAAGAAACGATTCCTGGGGTGAGAGGGTGAGAGGATGGTTCAGTGGGTAGAGATCCTTGCAGAGGATCCACTCTGGGCAGCTTACAATCACCTATTACTTCAGACCCAGGGGAATCTCATACCTTTGGCCTTCACAGGCACACACTCACATATACATATCCACACTTAGACAAAGACACATATTTCAATAATAAAAATTAAACCTTAAAGAAATAAATGAAATGAATGAAACAATCCCCTCAAGGCGTGGTGGCATAAGCCTATAATCCCAGCA